>SJYC01012088.1:0-16018 GCA_006408675.1 Madoqua kirkii | reverse complement strand
CAAGGTTCATCCATGTTGTACCAAGTGTCACAATTCCCTTCTTTTTAAGGCTGAATATTCCATGTGGCATGTATGTACCACATTTTATTACTCATTCATCCATCTATGGAAACTTTGATTGGATATAATTTTTGCTTTGTTATATCATGTATTTTATTATGTGCATTTTAATCTTTTTTAAAGACCTTATTGAATTTATTACAATATGGCTTTTGTTTTATGGTTTTTGGTCCGCAATGCATATGGGATCTTAGCGCCCAGACCAGGGATTGAATTCTCACCCCCTGCTTTGGAAGGTAAAAGTTCCAACCATCGCACTGCCAAGGAAGTTCTTTATTATATGCATTTTAAAAAGTTATCTTGAGAGGAGGTCCATTGACTTCATTAACCATCCAAGGGATTCAAGTGTAATACATAAAGGAGGAATAAGCCCAGTGAGACAGACATGAGGAAGTGGGCTCAGAGAAGTTGACATTTGCCCAAGGTCACCCAGGAGGGAGTCAAGTCCAGCTTGGTCAGACTTGACTGAGGTCAGGGATAACTTCCCTTGCACAGCGAATGGCTCTGGTTTCAGTGGACACGTGGTGTTTTTCCAGGAACACCATGAAAGGAATGAAGATGCCTTCATCCTAGCACTGAAATTCAAGGTGTAAGTCACCACTTGAGGGAGGAGTCCAGCCCTCTCTTCACTCCCATTTCTCAGGCAGCACTCCTGTGTCTAGGTCTTCACTCGCCTCTGTCCAACTCCTGAGTGAAGACCCGAGGACAGCGGAGACACAAGGGGGCCTCTGATGTCTCCTAAGGTACCTAAACCCCCAGATCTGGGACAGTGGGGGGTGTGCACCCCATTAAACCCTTAAGTCTGTGAGCAGACGACTAGGATACCCTCATTCTCACCCAACAGCTGGAAGAGGGCAGTGATTCCCAAGCCCCTCCCCAAGTCACATTGACAAACAGTCACACGACTTTAACTCCCAATATAAATTTTCAGGCCCTGTAACTGCTCTAGTTTAGCAAAACTTCCCCCTGAGAAAACTAAATACTGAGATTACTCACACTGGTGTCATGGGAGACCCTCTCGAAAATGCTAAACTCTCTGACATCACCATATATGATTCCTTTTCTTGTGAGCACTGATTCTGCCAAGGAAGTTCTTTATTATATGCATTTTAAAAAGTTATCTTGAGAGGAGGTCCATTGACTTCATTAACCATCCAAGGGATTCATGTGTAATACATAAAGGAGGAATAAGCCCAGTGAGACAGACATGAGGAAGTGGGCTCAGAGAAGTTGACATTTGCCCAAGGTCACCCAGGAGGGAGTCAAGTCCAGCTTGGTCAGACTTGACTGAGGTCAGGGATAACTTCCCTTGCACAGCGAATGGCTCTGGTTTCAGTGGACACTTGGTGTTTTTCCAGGAACACCATGAAAGGAATGAAGATGCCTTCATCCTAGCACTGAAATTCAAGGTGTAAGTCACCACTTGAGGGAGGAGTCCAGCCCTCTCTTCACTCCCATTTCTCAGGCAGCACTCCTGTGTCTAGGTCTTCACTCGCCTCTGTCCAACTCCTGAGTGAAGACCCGAGGACAGCGGAGACACAAGGGGGCCTCTGATGTCTCCTAAGGTACCTAAACCCCCAGATCTGGGACAGTGGGGGGTGTGCACCCCATTAAACCCTTAAGTCTGTGAGCAGACGACTAGGATACCCTCATTCTCACCCAACAGCTGAAAGAGGGCAGTGATTCCCAAGCCCCTCCCCAAGTCACATTGACAAACAGTCACACGACTTTAACTCCCAATATAAATTTTCAGGCCTTGTAACTGCTCTAGTTTAGCAAAACTTCCCCCTGAGAAAACTAAATACTGAGATTACTCACACTGGTGTCATGGGAGACCCTCTCGAAAATGCTAAACTCTCTGACATCACCATATAATGATTCCTTTTCTTGTGAGCACTGATGGGGATAATAATAACAGGGTGGAAAGGGGAGGAGGGATAAATTGGGAGATTAGGGTCCATATATACACAGTAACACACTACTCTATATAAATAAGTAATAAGGACCTACTGTATAGCAG
Organism: Madoqua kirkii; assembly: GCA_006408675.1. Classification (NCBI taxonomy): domain Eukaryota; kingdom Metazoa; phylum Chordata; class Mammalia; order Artiodactyla; family Bovidae; genus Madoqua; species Madoqua kirkii. Next base: position 13,938 of record SJYC01012088.1, on the reverse strand, counting down.
AGGGATCTCTACTCTATAGCCTGTAATGACCTATATGGAAAAAGATCCTAAAAAACAGTGGATACAAGTATACATACAACTGACCCACTGCTATACAGCAGAAACTAACACAACACTGTAGATCAACTATACTCCGATAAAAATTAATTTTAAAAATAAATAACAGTAGCTGTTATTGATTGGAACTTTCTGTGTGCCAAGCATGTTAATTCTCCAACAATCACAGGTAGCAGGGGCAAATACTGTCGCTCATTTTACAGAAGAAGAAAGAGAAGCCCAGAGTAGTCAGTAAGTTTTAAGAGTCACACAGCCGGTAAGTGACTTGAACTTTGACTCCAGGTGGTCTGCATGAAGCACATCATGCCAAGATCTGGGAATTCTCTTTCTAAGACACAAGCCTGCAGTTGCAACAAGGGAGGAAGGCATATAAATGTCTGAATTTCTTGGTCACACTTTTTTTCCCCTTGTGTAGGAGATAAAGTACAGTAAGTCCCCTACATGAAAACCTTGCAAACTTTAAAAGATGCAAATGTACCTGTCTGCCAGGCTCTGTATGCCAGCTGTTGTACAGGTGTTGTTCAGTCTCTCAGTCATGTCCAGCTTTTTACGACCCCGTGGACTGCAGCCTGCCAGGCTTCCCTGTCCTTCACTATCTCCCAGACCTTGCTCAAACTCATGTGCATTGAGTTGGTGATGTCATCCAACCATTTCATCCTCTGCCATCCCCTTCTTCTCCTGTCTTCAGTCTTTCCCAGCATCAGGGTCTTTCCTAATGAGCTGGCTTTTTGCATCAGGTGGCCAAAGTATTGGAGCTTCAGCTTCAGCATCAGTCCTTCCAATGAATATTCAGGGTTGATTTCCTTTAGAATGGACTGGTTTGATCTCCTTGCAGTCCAAGAGACTCTCAAGAGTCTTCTCCAATACCACAGTTCAAAAGCCTCAATTCTTTGGTCCTCAACTTTCTTTATAGTCCAACTCTCACATCCATGCATGACTACTGGAAAAACCATAGCTTTGACTAGACGGACCTTTGTCAGCAAAGTAATGTCTCTGCTTTTCAATGTGCTGAAGGCTTGTCATAGCTTTTCTTCTAAGGAACAAGTGTCTTTTAATTTCATGGCTGCAGTCACCATCTGCAGTGATTTTGGAGCCCCCCAAAATAAAGTCTGCCATTGTTTGCATTATTTCCCCATTTATTTGCCATGAAGTGATGGGACCAGATGCCATGCTCTTAGTTTTTTGAATGTTGATTTTTAAGCCAACATTTTCACTCTCCTCTTTCACCTTCATCAAGAGGCTCTTTAATTTCTCTTCACTTTCTGCCATAAAGGTGATGTCATCTGCATATCTGAGGTTATTGATATTTCTCCTGGCAATCTTGATTCCAGCTTGTGCTTCATCCAGCCTGGCATTTCACATGATGTACTCTGCATACTGTACTGCAAGGTTAAAAATGTTTTATTTTTTTGTGTTTGTTTTTTATGCATGTATTATTTGTCTGAAAAGTATTATAAACCTATTATAGTATGGTACTATATTACCAATTATGTTAATAAGGCACCTAGGCTAACTTTGTTGGACTTAGGAACAAATTGGACTTACAAATGTGCTCTCGGAACAGAACTCCTTCATAAGCAGGGGACTTACTATAGTTTTATTTCAAGAAGCATATTAACAGCTAAGAGCCCAGATTCTAGGAATATTCAAATTCACTAGATACCAGAGAAGTGCAAATTAAAACAACATTGTGACAGAGGATTTATACTCATCAGAAGAGCAAAAATTATGGAGGTAGAAATGAGAGAGGAGGAATGTTGGCAAAACTGTGCAGAGAGGCAGGAAGGCAATGAGCTCAGAGCCCAGGTGCCACAACCAGTCTGGGAAAGGCACACCCACCTGGGCACTCCTGAGCTGGTTTCCTTATCTGCAAATGGAGGTGATTTTATCTACTTCATAGAATTGCTGTGAGGATTTCAACAGCTAATGACACCCAGTGCTGGGAAGGGCACCTATACCAAGTAAGGGCTCTGAAAACAGCACAGGCAAGCCTGAGCTCCCAGAAGGCAAGGCCTTTTCTCTTGTCATTGGCTGTATCCTAGTGCCTAGAAGATCCCCTGGAAAAGGGCATAGCAACCCCACTCCAGTATTCTTGCCCAGAGAATTCCATGGACAGAGGAGCCTGCTGGGCTATAGTCCAAAGGGTTGAAAAGAGTCGGACACAACTGAGAGACTAACACTAACTCAGTTAATATTTGTTGAATAAATGAATGCATTTGCAAATTGTATGGGGAGAAGGCGACATCTCAGCACCACTTGATGGAACATCAAATAGTGAAAAATTGAAAATCTTGAAAACTGGGACAACACGGAAGGAAAATTAAGTGTCCGGCCACTCTGTAGCCGGTTTTCTCACTTAGATGTATCTCAAGAGTTCCTCCTCTGGATCACAAAGGGGGACAAACCAGAGGGCAATCCAGGGAACAAGTGAGTCAATGTGGGAAAGCCACATGGTAGAAGACGCTGCAACAGAAGCGATCATCCAGGGACTTTCATGATGGCCCATCGGGTAAGGCTTTGCCTTCCAATGCAGGGGCCGTGGTGGCTGTGGATCCCTGGTAGGGGAGCTAAGATCCCACATGCTTTGCAACCAAAAAGCCAAAACAAAGCAGAAGCACTATTGCAACAAATTCAATAAAGACTTAAAATAAAAAGTGGTCATCCAGAGCAGGGCTTGGCAAACCTTCCTGTAAAAGGTCAGATAATAACTATTGTAGGCTTTTCAGGCCACAGAATCTGTCATAGCCTTAGATGATATTCAAGGCTGTTCCAACAGAACTATTCATGAACTCTCAAATTTGCATTTCATATAATATTTATGTGTCCCAAAATATTAACCTTCTTTTGAGTTTCCCCACCACCACCAAGTCATTTAAAAATCTTAGCTTGCAGGCTGCTCAAAAACTGTCGGGAAATGTGAGACTGGACACTGCAAAACTCCTAGAGGAAAACATAGGCAAAGCACTCTCTGACATAAATCAAAGCAGTATCTTTTGATCTGTCTCCCAGAATAACAGAAATAAAAACTAAAATAAACAAATGGGATCTACTTAAAGTCAAAAGCTTTTGTACAACAAAGGAAACAATAAACAAAACAAAAAGACAACCCACAGATTGAGAGAAAATATTTGCAAACAATGTCACCAACAAGAGATTAGTCTCCAAAATTTACAAACAGTTCATGATGCTTAACAGTATCAAAACAGACAACCCAGTCAACAAATGGGCAGAGAACCTAAGCAGACATTTCTCCAAAGAAGACATAAATATGGCCATGAGGCACATGAAAAGATGCTCAGCATCACTAATCATTAGAGAAATGCAAATCAAAACTACAATGAGATATCACCTCACAACAGCTAGAATGGCTATCATCAAAAAATCCACAAACAATAAATGCTGGAGAAGGTGTGGGCCCTTCACTGCAGATCCAACACTTACACTGTTGGTGGGAATATAAATTGGCACAGCCCACTATGGAGAACAGCATGAAGGTACCTTAAAAAACTAAAAACAGAGCTACCACATGACCCTGCAATTCCACTCTTGGGCATATATCCAGAGAAAAACATGATCCAAAAGGATACATATAGCCAAATGTTCACTGCAGCACTGTTTACAACCGACAAGATACTACAGCAACCTAAATGTCCATTGACAGAGGAATGAATGAAGAAGATGTGGTACGTATGCACGATGGGATACTCCTTGGCCATTAAAAAGAATGAAATAATGCCATTTACAGCGACATGGATGGACCTAGAGAGCGTCTTACTGAGTGAAGTAAGTCAGACAGAGAAGGAGAAATACTGTATGAAAACCCTCATATGTGGAATCTAAAAAGAAACGATACAAATGCACTTACTTACAGAGCAGAAAGAGACACACACACTTAGAGGAGGAACTTATAGCTGCCAGTGGAAGGATGGGGTGAAGGGATAGTTAGGGAGCTGGGGATGCGCATGGGCACACTGTTGTATTTAAAATAGATAACCAACAAGGACCTACTGTTTAACACAGGAAACTGCTCAGTGTTGTGTGGCAGCCTGGATGGGAGAGGAGTTTGGGTGGAATGGCTACATGTATATGCATGGCTGAGTCCCTTCGCTGTCCACCTGAAACTATCACAACATTGTTAATCAGCTATACCCCAATACAGAATAAAAAGTTTTTAAAATGTTAAAAAAAAAAACAAACCTGCTGGGGCCAAGATTTTGCCCGTGAGCAACCATTTGCTGAGCCTTGTTCTAGATGTGTGTCAACAACTTGGATGAATTCCAAAATCACAACCAACAAAGCTGGTAATCTTGGATAGGATGGAGGTTAAAGAGAAATACATCTGAGATTTCCAGAGAAAGACTAGTTTACTCCAGGTTGTCCCAGTAAATAATAGCCCATATCTCACTCTCAAAAGTCACAGATCAAATGATGAATTATAAGCGCCCTCCCCAGTTAAACCATCATTCTTGTTACATAAATTACAAACAGACATTCAGAAAAACCATCAACAAGAGGACACTGGAACCTACCAAAAAAAGATACCCCACGTCCAGAGACAAAAGAGAAACCACAATGAGACGGTTTGATAAGCACCTAGCCTCTTCCTATCTAAAAAAATAAAAATAAAAAATTAAGCAAGAACAATAATTCTTCAAAAAAACAGACATTCATTCATACATCCCCCAACATCTAGAAAGAGGTTGGCAACTATTTTTCCTCATAAAGGACCAGATAATAGATATTTTAGGCCTTGTGCCATGTGATCCATTGATGAAGCCTGAAAACAGTCAGAGACAACACAGAAATTAAGGTGTGAGGCCAGGTACCACTAAAACTTCCTGATGGACATTGACATTTGAGGGTCATATAATTTTCACGTGTCAAAAAATTTTATCCTTCTTTGGATTTTTTTCAATCATTCGAATATGTGAAAACACTTTCAGCTTGTGGGTCATATACAATCTGGCAATGGGCTGGATCTGGCCCAAAGGCTGTAGTTTGTTGACTATCAGTCTGGAAGAACACCTGGCCCTATGGTAGGTGCTGCAGAAATGTCTGTTGTTAGCTGAGTGCAACAAGCATGCCTGTCTTACAAGGGCACATGCAGATTTAAAGACAGATAAACACCTGGGAGGGCTTCCCTGGTAGCCCAGATGGTAAAGAATCTGACTGTCATGCAGGAGACCTGGGTTCGATCCCTGGGTCAGGAAGATGCCCTGGAGAAGGAAATGGCAACCCACTCCAGTATTCTTGCCTGGAGAACCCCACGGACAGAGGAGCCTGGCGGCCTACAGTCCAGGCGGTTGCAAAGAGTCGAACGTGACTGAGTGACTCACACAAACGCCTGACTGAGGGTCGAGGACACACTTAGGAGGAAATAGGGATTGGGAATAAATGAGAAAAATAATGAAATAAGAAAAACTTCACCCAGACTGAGAAAGATGACATTTAATCATGAACTGAGTTGCGTGACAAATGCAACTCCACTTCTGAGGCGAGAAAAAAGGAAAAGAGAGAAGAAAAGGAAATCAGGGCTCTGGAGCCAGAGAGCCTAGATTTGAAATTCTGAGGCTGCCCCCACTATCTGGGGACTTTGAGCAAGTTTAACTTCTCAAAGGTTCTTTGGAAAATGGAACTAAATATGGGACCTTCTTCCTAGGGCTGCTGTGAGGACTGAAAGAATCCATACAGGAAAGGGCTGGGCACAGTGTCTGGTCAATGCACACTTATACTGTTAACGACTGTTTTCCATAAAGAACAGAGAGACTCATATGCCCCAGAGGTACAAACAAGGTGACTGAGCACAGGTGATTAGGGCTTCCCTGGTGGCCCAGATGGAAAAGAATCTGCCTGCAGTACAGGGGACGAGGGTTGGATCCCTGGGTGGGAAAGATCCCTTGGAGAGGGAAATGGCAACCCACTCTAGTATTCTTGCCTAGGAAATTCCATGGACAGAGGAGCCTGGCGAGCTACAGTCTATGGGGTCTCAAACAGTTGAGACCACTTAGTGACTAAATAACAGCAACAAAGAGGTGACTGAGAGAACAGGCTCAGAGCCAAGATCCCCAGTTCTGCCACATGCTGGCTGTGTGACCTTGACCAAGTCCTGTGTGCTTTCTGTACCTCAGTCTCCTCAGCTGGGCAACGCTGATAACACTAGTGCTTGCCTCATCGGGTTGAGGTAAAAATTAAATTACTCAAAGCATAGCTTAGCACACAAGTGCTCAGGTACGTTAGTATGTTACCACTCTGGACCCACAATTTCTGTCTGCCCCAGGGGAAATTAAGAAAGGAGTCAGAACAACAATCCCATGTGACACACTCCAAAAGGTCCAAGGACTGGGCTGTGGGCTTGGAGCAAGGATTCAGTGGAGGAAACATCTAACACGAGAGACAAGATCAAAACAAACGAACAGAAAGTAATTATTCTGATGAAACAGACATAATGTTGTGTGCAAGAAAACATCAGAGAAACTATCATTAATAGGTTCAGAGAGTTAAATAAAAGAAATATTGCCTGCACGCAACAAGAATCATGGCTATAATCAAGGAGAAAATAAAGGAATAGGGATGATCTTTTGAAAAATAAAAATATAGTTGCTAAAAAAAAATCAATAGAAAGGCTGTAGATAAAGTTGATGGAGAAATTTTACAGAAAGTAGAACAAAAAGAAAAATTTGAAAAACACACACAAAAAAGATTTTCTAGATGATGTGTTATTGCAGGAGGTTCAGTAGCTAACTAAAGAATTTTAGAAAGAGAGAACCAAGAAAACCATGGGGAAGAAATTATCAGAGTAATAATGTAACAAACTTTTCCAGAATTGAAGGAGAAGACTATCTGGAAAGAAGCGATCACTTTATGCCCAGAACAATGAATGAAAAACAAGATCTCCAGGAAGACAAAGTAAGACACCATCTTCAATTTCAGAATACAAGTGGTAAGAAGATTATGAAAGGTGTTAGAGAAAATGCAGATTACTTGAATGACCAAGAATACAATGGCCTTCTCAAAACAACAAGAGAAGCTAGAGCGCAGTGGAAAAAAATATCTTCAAAGGGCTGAAAAAAAAAATTTTCAACCTGTTATTCTGTATACAACCAGACTGTGAGTGAAGTTTGAAAGTGGAATAAAGCCATTGTAAGGAAGCCTCAGGATGACAGCTGATACAACTCCCAGAAAGCAACTGAGAAATAAGGTTTGAAGACTCCAAAAAAATCTAAAAATGAAGGTGATTAATTATCTGACAGATTTGACTATAAGGAAAACCTTAAGAACTTTCTACACCTTTTAGAAGGGATAGGGAGATGTAGATGTTCAAAGAGAACAAAACAAATGAAAAAACAAGGCAATCAGTAACAAAAAAAATTAAAAGTTACACAGGAAAAGCTACTTCTTGGCTCAGTATTGAATAAAATTTATATAGTCACAATAAAAAAATATTATATGTGTATTTAACCAAAATTTGTGATATAACTATATTTTTAAAATGGAGGAAATGATAGTGGATCGTATGAGTTAAAAAGCCTCACCAATCAGGACTTCCCTGGTGGCCTAGCAGTTCAGAATCTTCATGCCAGTGCAGGGGGACACTCACTCGCTGGCTGGAGAACTAGGATCCCAGGACCCATGGGGCAATTAGGTCTTGAGCATCACAATTGGAGAGGCGACGCACCTCAAGTAAGACCTGACACAGGCAAATAAATAAACAAAAAGGGAAAAAGAGAGAGCAAGAGATTTTAAAAATCCTCGCTGATCATAAGAGGAAATCAACAGATGATCTCTAAGATAGGTGAGTCAAAATATTATATAACAGCTGTCTTATTTAAAAAGAAGGAAATCTGTACGAAGCAACTAAAAGAATGGTTACTTCGAAAGGGTAGGTGGGGACTGAAGAGAACATGGGACTGCAGCCTTCATTACTGATGTTTTGGCACTAATTGGCTTTCAACACAAAGCATTTTAGGGCTTCCTTGGTGGCTCAGTGGTTAAGAATTCACCTGCCAGTGCAGGAGACACTGGCACCCCTGCACTGGCATGAGTTCCATCCCTGATCTGGAAGATCCCACGCGCCATGGAGCAACTAAGCTCATGCACCCTGGAGCCTGCACTCCACCTAACAGAAGTCACCGCAACCAGAAGCCTGAGCACCGCAAGCAGAGAAAACGCCTGCACAGCACTGAAGACCCAGCACAGCCGAAAACAAATAGATAAATTACTTAAAAAAAATTTTTTTAATCTAAGACCTAGGCCAAATAGGGGAGGCCGATCTTAATTCTGGCAGGTTCTAAGATATTTAAATGAAAAGGAAAGTAAGTCATGATGAAAGAAAAACAGCTTGCCTTGGTATATTATCTTTCAAAAATGCTTCTGGCAACCAAAGCAGTAATGAGTACACCTAATGCCCAGCTTCTAGTTTCTAAATGTCTCTTCTGACTGAAAGGAGCCAGGGCTCTTTAGAGGAATGGCTGATTCCAGGCTTGGCACAGGGAAAGTATAAGGTGAGCCTGGAACACTTTGTTATGCCAGAAAGCAAGAATGTACTCAGAGTAATGGGAACACATCAAAAGGACCAAAGGCAGTTTAAAGGGCTTCCCCAGGTCATAATTAGGACAATTTGGTCATTAAAAACACTAATGACTATAATTATTGCAAAACATTGAATAAATAAAATCCAAGGGCTCATGGTAACTACAAAAAAAAAAAAAATTAGTTACCATTGCAGATGACTATTGGTGGTTTAGTTGCTGTCGGGTCTGATTCTTGTGACCCCATGAATCGTAAACCACCAGGCTCCTCTGTCCATGGGGTTCTCCAGGCAAGAATACTGGTGTGCGTTGCCATTTCCTTCTCCAAGGGATCTTCCCAATCAGGAATCCAACCCAGGTCTCCTGCATTACAGGTAATGACTATCTACAGGAGAGGACTATTAGGCCAACCTATTCTGAAAGTTGATAAAAAGCATTTAGGGGGAATTGCAGTTCATCTACAGTTAATAAAGAAAAGTTCTTCTTTACAAAAGAATGTAGAATAAATTATATATTTAAAATTTTGCCATTCTGCAACCCCTAGTGAAGTAACTGATCAGACAAAGATCGTCAGTGGATGTTAAAAACATTAAGTAAAAGGTTGTAGGGACATGGGATATTTGCCTTGTGCCTAAGTATCATCCAGAGATCACTTGCAAATTGCAGAGGGAAAGTGTACCTTTTCTGTGGAGGGATCCAGTGGTCACAATCTTAACTAAGGAGTCCAAATTTAGCATTGTTAAAAGTAAGACAATCAGACATTGTGTTCCTGACAGGTGTAATAGAACATACTTGGCTGTACCCACAAAGTGATCTGGCCGTTATCTAACCTGAACTTGATCATGACTTTACACCACAGTGCAGGAAAAACAGAGGAGAGAGGAATGGGCTAAGGAATGTCATGAGGAACAAATCAGGTGACTCCAGAATGTATCATGAATCCAGTTGATCCTTGAACAGTGCAGGGGTTAGGGATATTGACCCTCCAAAAAGTTTGAAAGTCGGAGTGTAATTTATAATGTTCCTCTGTATTTGTAGTTCCCCATCCTCCTATTCAACCAATCAGACAGGGTATTTGGAATCATCTCAGCGTATCTACCTAATTATTAGGTTTATTTATTAGGGGCTTCCCTGGTGGCTCAGACAGTAAAGAATCTGTAGGAGACCAGGTTCAGTTCCAGGGTTAAGAAGATCCCCTGGAGGAGGGAATGGCTCCCCATTCCAGTATTCTTGCCTGGAGAAGAATTCCATGGACAGAGGAGCCTAGTGGGCTTCAGTCTGCGGGGCTTCATGGGGTCACAAAGAGTCGGACATGACTGAGCAACTAACACTTTCACTTTTATTAGTTCCAAAAGGGAGGAAATGGTATTTTTATGCTGATGGTATTCTACAGTGGAGAATAGCAGGACAAAAAGTACACCACACTGCCTCTATGGTATTCATGCCAAAAATTATTATATTAATGAGAAAATTCCTGAATTGTATAATAGCACAATACTGAGTTATACATATTATTATCATTATTTTATGGGACAGAGGAGCCTGATGGGCTGCCGTCTATGGGGTCACACAGAGTTGAACACGACTGAAGCGACTTAGCTTAGCAGAGAGAGAGTGAGTGATAAAGCAAATGTGACAAAACTTTATCAGTTGCTGAATCTGGATAAAGGGTACACAGGAGTTCTAATATTCTTGCAACTCTGTCCAAAATCTTAAATTATTTCAGAGAAAAAATTTTTAGAAAAATCTAAGTTAGACCTGGACCAGTTGGGGAGGCAATTCCTAAAACTATAGGGATTAAGAAAACATTTAAATCTTGATCAAATAAGTTACCTTTATTTAAACACCTTTTGTTATGTTGGCATTTCTTTTAGTTTTCAGGAATACTCGTTGACTTCATGGAACTGGCAGAGCTGGGACTCCAAAGTAAGGAGGCATGCGTGGCCAAGTGACTGAGCTGCAAACTGAAGTCTGTTCCCAGACATTTTGGTTCTCAGCTACTATCCTTTCCTTCCAGCTGAATTGCCTCATCCTTATGCTGGAAGCCAGCCCCCTAAAATGCTATTGTGGAACCCCTCAAGCCCTCAGCATCTGCCCAGCACTGGCACCCACACACTTTATACTCTAGGAATGTTTTCCAATTATTCTGTTGCCACTCCCGCCTGGATTAGACCATTTCACCCAGGCCATGACTGGGTTGTGTGTTTTTACACTATAGTTTTAGCACAGTGCTAAGTGGCTCAGAGGTTAAAGCATCTGCCTCCAATGTGGGAGACCTGGGTTTGATCCCTGGGTCGGGAACATCCCTTGGAGAAGGAAATGGCAATCCACTCCAGTATTCTTGCCTGGAGAATCCCATGGGTGGAGAAGCCTAATAGGTTACAGTTTATGGGGTCGCAGACAGTCAGACATGACTGAGTGACTTCACCTAAAGGCAGAAGAGCATAAGAGCTCAAAAAATCTTTTCTGATCCATTATTTCCAGAAAGCATTTAATAAATAAATACTCATAAGATAGGATATGGGTAAGAACAGATACTTTTGGGCCATCTAACAACCTTTGGGCTTAACGTGTAAGGGATATGAAAACACAAGCAAACAAACCAAGATAATTTATAAAGCACATCTCAAGTAAGTAGAACTTTATTTTCCCTTAAAAAAAAATTTTTTTTTTAGTATCATTGCTTTAGGGCTTCTCTGGTGGCTCAATGGTAAAGAGTTGACCTGCCAATGCAGGAGATGCAGGAGACTGGAGTTTGATCCCTGGGTCAGGAAGATCCCCTGGAGCAGGAAATGGCAACCTACCCCAGTATTCTTGCCTGGGAAATGTCATGGACAGAGAAGCCTGGTGGACTGCAGTCCATGTGGTTGCAAAAAAGTAAGACATGACTTAGCAACTAAACAAGGTAGTTGCTTTAACAGTGTTGTGTTAGTTTCCGCTGTTCAGAAAAACGAATCAGCTGCACATATACAATCCATGAAGTCACAGCAAGTCGGACACAACTGAGAAACTAACACTTTCACTTTTTCCCATACCTGTATATATATCCCTTCCCTTTTGGACTTCCTTACCATTCAGGTCAGCACAGTGCATTAAGCAGAATTCCCTGTGGTACACAGCAGGTTCTCATTAGTCATCTATTTTTAACATAAGTATCAATAGTATAAATGTGTCAATACCAATGCCCCAATCCCTCCCACCCACCAGTAGAACATTTTTTTAAATTGAAGTATGCTTGACTCACAATGTTATGTTAGTTTCAGGTGTAAACAAGCAGAACTTTTGACCTGTTTCAAATGCACTGTTTCAAGCTGAAACTCAGAGATGAACTTGGCTAGGAGTGGGAGGACTGTCTCCCTCTGGCCTTATCAATTCTCTTCCTCGAGGAGTTATTTACCTTCTTCAAGATTGTGTTTGCTGATCTTCCCAACTGGCCTGAAAACTTCTGGGGAAAGGGACAGACGTTGTGGTTTTGTCCCTCTGTGAACTTTCTCCTGTTTCTGCATACTCAGCTCTGCCCACTTGCAGCAAGCATCCCAGGCCCGGAGGAGCCGCCTACACCCAGTGCCTCAGCCTCAGTCTTGCCAGAGAGAGTGGGCCAGGGAGATGGATGGGACAGAGCTTCAGGATCTGACAAACCCTGACAGTGCCTTATGGGCCAAGTGACGTTCTCACACAACTCATACAGCCTCTGAGCTTCAGTTCCTTCTGCTGCAAAATGAGGGAAGTGGGAATTCCCCAGCGGTCCAGTGGTTAGGACTCTGAGCTCCCACTGCAGGGGGAATGGGTTCCATTCCTGGTTGAGGAACTAAGATCTCATCAAAAAAACACAAAATGGAGGTAGTAAAACTGACTTCTTGGGCTTCCCTCATAGTCTAGTGATTAAGAATCTGCCTGTCAATGCAGGGGACATGAGTTCAATCCCTGGTGCAGGAAGATTCCACATGCCACGGGGCAAAAAGCCCGTGCACCACAACTACTGAGCCCGAGACCTAGAGCCTGTGCTCCAAGCAAGAGAAGCCACCACAGTGAAAAGCACATACACAACACAGCCAGGGAGCAGCCCCTGCCAGCCACAACCAGGCTGTGCACAGGCAGAATACATTTTTTTAGAAAACTGACTACTCCCCCAAAATGACTGGGTGGATTGTGACGATGAGGCCTCTGTGCTTCATCCAGTGTTTGGAAACTTTGGTGACCATCAGGGGCCTTCTGTCCAGTTTTGTCCCCTGTTTGCAGAGCTATCCCTGGGGGGTGGGGGGATGGCGGGTAAAGTCACTCATTCTTACTGTCTCTACTCCCTCCTTCCTATCTCTCCAAATTTTGTTGTTGTTCAGTTGCTCAGCATGTCTGACTCTTTGCGATCCCATGAACTGCAGCACGCAAGGCTCCTCTGTCCTCCACTTTCCCCTGGAGTTTGCTCAGATTCATGTCCATTGAGTCGGTGATGTCATCCGACTGTTTCATCCTCTGTCACCCCTTCTCCTTCTACCCTCTATCTTTCCCAGCATCAGAGTCTTTTCCAATGAGTCAGCTCTTCACATCAGGTGGCCCAAGTATTGGAGCTTCACCCTCAATCCTTCCAATGAATATTCAAGGTTGATTTCCTTTAGGATTGACTAGTTTGATCTCCTTGCTGTCCAAGGGACTCTCAAGAGTCTTCTCCAGCACCCCAATTCAAAAGCATCAATTCTTTAGCACTCAGCACCTCTCCAAGTTGGCTCAGGTATAATCTGGTCAATATCAACAGCAGGTATCACAGATGGACGTGCAGGACAATATTTCTTCCCTAGGAGGCCATAAAAAAGCAGGAGGCTTCCACTCCAGAGCCAGGCTGCCTGGGTTCAAATCCCAACTCCACCACGTTCCCGCCCTGTGAACCTCTATGCTTCAGCTTCCTCACCTTTAAAACAGGAACAATAACAACAGCAGCTACTCTGTAGGGTTATTCCGAGGATTAGATTCGTCAACATAGAATTACAGAGCACTCTGAAAGATGATGCTGTGAAGGTGCTGCACTCAATATGCCAGCAAATTTGGAAAACTCAGTAGTGGCCACAGGACTGGAAAAGTCAGTTTTCATTCCAATTCCAAAGAAAGGCAATGCCAAAGAATGCTCAAACTACCACACAATTGCACTCATCTCACATGCTAGTAAAGTAATGCTCAAAATTCTCCAAGCCAGGCTTCAGCAATACGTGAACCGTGAACTTCCTGATGTTCAAGCTGGTTTTAGAAAAGGCAGAGGAACCAGAGATCAAATTGCCAACATCTGCTGGATCATGGAAAAAGCAAGAGAGTTCCAGAAAAACATCTACTTCTGCTTTATTGACTATGCCAAAGCCTTTGACTG
>SJYC01012087.1:0-15343 GCA_006408675.1 Madoqua kirkii | reverse complement strand
CTGGATCATCAAAAAAGCAAGAGAGTTCCAGAAAAACATCTATTTCTGCTTTATTGACTATGCCAAAGCCTTTGACTGTGTGGATCACAATAAACTGTGGAAAATTCTGAAAGAGATGGGAATACCAGACCACCTGACCTGCCTCTTGAGAAATCTGTATGCAGGTCAGGAAGCAACAGTTAGAACTGGACATGGAACAACAGACTGGTTCCAAATAGGCAAAGGAGCACGTCCAAGCTGTATATTGTCACCCTGCTTATTTACCATATATGCAGAGTACATCATAAGAAACACTGGACTGGAAGAAGCACAAACTGGAATTAAGATTGCTGGGAGAAATATCAATAACCTCAGATATGCAGATGACACCACCCTTATGGCAGAAAGTGAAGAGGAGCTAAAGGGCCTCTTGATGAAGGTGAAAGAGGAGAGTGAAAAAGTTGGCTTAAAGCTCAACATTCAGAAAACAAAGATCATGGCATCTGGTCCCATCACTTCATGGGAAATAGACAGGGAAACAGTGGAAACAGTGTCAGACTTTATTTTTGGGGGCTCCAAAATCACTGCAGATGGTCTTTGCAGCCATGAAATTAGAAGGCGCTTACTCTTTGGAAGAAAAGTTATGACCAACCTAGATAGTATATTCAAAAGCAGAGACATTACTTTGCCAACTAAGGTCCGTCTCGTCAAGGCTATGGTTTTTCCTGTGGTCATGTATGGATGTGAGAGTTGGATTGTAAAGAAGGCTGAGCACCGAAGAATTGATGCTTTTGAACTGTGGTGTTCGAGAAGACTCTTGAAAGTCCCTTGGACTGCAAGGAGTTCCAACCAGTCCATTCTGAAGGAGATCAACCCTGGGATTTCTTTGGAAGGAATGATGCTAAAGCTGAAACTCCAGTACTTTGGCCACCTCATGGGAAGACTTGACTCACTGGAAAAGACTCTGATGCTGGGAGGGATTGGGGGCAGGAGGAGAAGGGGATGACCGAGGATGAGATGGCTGGATGGCATCACGAACTCAATGGACGTGAGTCTGAGTAAACTCCGAGAGATGGTGATGGACAGAGAGGCCTGGCGTGCTGCAATTCATGGGGTCACAAAGGGTCGGACACTACTGAGCGACTGAACTTGAACTTGAACTTGATTCTTAGAGGAATAACTTTCAGATTTTCACCTTTCAGTATGATGTTAGCTGTGGGCTTGTCATATATGACATTTATTATATTGAAGTATTTTCCCTCTACACCTACTTTGCTGAGAGCTTCTATCATGAAAGGGTGTTGAATTTTGTTGCGTGTTTTTTTCTTTATCAGTTGAGATGATCATATGATTTTTTTCCTTCATTTTGTTAATTTGGTGTATTTCATTCATTGATTTTCACATGTTGAACCATTTTTGTATCCCTGGAATAAATCCTATGTGTTTGCGGTATATAATTCTATTAATAAGGTGCTAATCCTATTTAGTATTTTGTTGAGGTTTTTTGCAACAAAATTTATAGAGATGTTGATCTGTAGTTTTTTTTTTTTTTTTTTTGCAATGTATTTATCCATCTTGGTATGAGGGTAATTCTGGCCACAAAGAATGAATTGAAAAGAGCTCTTTTCCATTCTGTGGGAGAATACATGAGAAGTTAGTAATACTTCTTCCTTAATCACCATGTTATGTGTTAGTTTGTAATGTTATTCTTCATCACTTGTCTTATCAAACTTTGTCTCTGAATTTCTGACTTAATTTACTGCAACTGCATTACCTATTTCTGACTGCAGTAATTCTAGCACCTAACATTTGATTACTCTTTTGGCATGGCGATCTGGCTTGCAAAATACAAATCTCACTGCTATTGTAAGGAGTGTAGAAGAAGTTAGGTTTATCTGAAGCCAAATTGAGAAAGTAATTGATAAAGTTGGAAAAGATGGAGCAGTGGTTCTACATCTATCAGATTTACTATGCCCTTTAAAAATAGTTTTAATTTCCCTTTTGTTCCTCTGAAGTGAACTTCCTAGATAAAATATCTATACCCATACTTTAAGAAATTATTATATGAAGGTAAATAAAAGTGCTAAATTTAATAACATGCATTTCAATGTGTAAATTCTAAGTCAAACTTCAATAGAAGACATTACAAAGATGTAGCAGAGGCTTGCATCTTTATGCAGAATTAAAATAAATATGAAAGCTATGAATACAGGCTGAAACAAATGCAGGTTTATTGCAGTGACACTACATACTATTAGCAATAGTGCTTTGCTGGTTGGTACTACGGTGAACATTTTATTGGTGAATGGTGAAATTTTATTGGCGAAATCCTAAAGAACATTTTCCTTTGATTTGCATAATATTTGCATTCCTGGAAATTTCAGTAAGCAATTAAACTTGGTAGGAACTTACTTTCCATTTATACTTTAAAAAGAATAAGTTTCTAGGCTCAAGTAATTATAAACAGATTTTATGTAACCTATGTGAATATCCCATTGGACAGTGAAAATTTACGCAGAATGGCCAATTCTTAATATGTAAACTGTCCGTTGCACATAGGGTGGGATGGCACAATTTAGCACCCTTTACTAAGTACAGTGTCTTCCCTTCCATTCCTTGTTACAACCAAAAGTGCTTCTTTTCTTTGGCATACATTATGACCTTTTTTTATGCTTATATATTTACCTTTCTTTTTTGGCTATGGTGGGTCTTCGTTGCTGTGCATGTGCTTTCTCTAGTTGTGGTGGTGGGGTGGGGGTTCTACTCTCTGTTGCAGTGTGTGGGCTTCTGATTGCAGTGCCTTCTCTTCTTGTGGGGCATGGGCTCCAGGCATACAGGCTTCAGTAGGTGCAGCACATAGGTTCTATAACTGCAACTCGCAGGCTCTAGAGCACTGGCTCAGTAGAAGGCTCAAAACCTTAGCTGGTCTGCAGCATGTGTGATTTTTCTGGGACCAGGGATTGCACTAGTGTCCCTTGCCTTGCAATGCAGATTCTTAACCACTGAACCACCAGAGTAGTCCACCTCTCTCTCTTTTTTTTTTGGCTGAGCTGGGTCTTTTTTGCTTTTCGTGGGCTTTCTCCCGTTGTGTGAGCGGCGCCTACTCTTTGTTGCAGTGCTCAGGCTTCTCTTGGGGCCAAGCACAGGCTCTAGGAGCATGGGCTTCAGTAATTGTACAACCTGGGCTCAGCAGTTGCAGTTCCAGGGCTCTAGAGTAGGGGTTCAGTAGCTGTGGTGCAAGAGCTTAGTTGATCTACTGCATGTGGACTATTCCTGGACCCAACATCGAACCCATGTCCCCTACATAAGCAGGCAGATTCCTATCGAAGTCTCATAAATTTCTAAATGCCATATATGAGGCAGTAATTACCCCCACTGAGAACTACCAGGATAAAGTGATGAACAGAAGAGGTTTACTGATAGATTCTTGAGGAGGGGAAATAATGAAATAAAAATCATGTTGTGGAATATTCCAATAGCTGCTTTCCAGGTGTAAGGGTTAATTTTTTAAAAAGTAATTTCCTTTAATTAGTTTGTTTACAGCAGCCATAGTCTATAAGGCATTTCACATATGTTACATGTCTCAGATCAACTGTGAACTTAGCATCTCCATTATTTTACAGATGAGTCATGATTGTAGAAGATGATTTTTTAAACAGTTATCTGTTTTTAAAATAATTTTTATTTATTTTTCAGCTGTGCTGGGTCTTTGTTGCTGTGAGGGCTTTCTCTAGTTGCAGCAAGAGGAGGGCTATTCTCTAGTTTCAGGCTTCTCACTGAGGTGGCTTCTCTTGTGGAACATGGACTCTACAGAGAGGGACTTCAGTAGTTGTGGTATATGGGCTTACTGCCCTATGGCATGTGGAATATTCCCAGACCAGGGATGGAACCCATGTCCCCTACATTGGCAGGCAGATTCTTAACCACTGGATCACCAGGGAAGTCCACTAAAAGTCATTTTAAGGAGGGAGCTAGACTTAGAATCCAGATATAGTTTCAAACCAAATATTCTTTTCATTATATCATAGAAATTCTAGGATGAAGGCAGAGAAAAAAATTAAGAGGAAAATCTTAGACTTACAGAAAGATGAGAATTAAAAAGCTTTTGATTAGAGAGCTTTATAGTGACTATTACTGACATTCTGGGAAGAAAGGTGATAAAATCTTATTGTCAAACAGGATTTATTACTATAATCCCCCTTTTTATTCTTATAGTATCTTAATATGCAGCTGACAGACATAATGCAAAATGTGCAGCGTATAATAAATCGCTATATTGTGAATGAGAATATGCATGCTGGAATGAAAATATCCCTTATAGAACATAAGAAACGGAGAGGAAGCTTGCTGGAGCAAATAGTTGCTTGTGCTAAGACTGCTGAAATTAAAGACAAGACTCTTGCCTACATTCTGGCCTGGTTGGAAGAATGGAGTAAGTTTCCATAAGTGATTTAAAGTTAATGAAAAATCCAGAGAACAGAATTATAAGTAAATTTTGAAGGATTAGAAGACTAAAGAAGGAAAGGCTAAGATAGTTAAACAGTTGCTCTCTGTTTCAGGAAGAATAAAATAAGGAAAACAAGTTTGCTGACTTAGCATGCTCCTGCCCAGTGTCTTAATGCTTCCTAGTCCCTTGCCTGGAACATTTTCTACCAGGTAGCCACATGGTTTATTCTCTGCTTATACCTCACTTTAAAATGAGGTGTTCTCTGACCCTCCCCATTCTCTACACCCTGGCACTGGCTGTTATTCTTTACAATTTTTTATTTTTGTGTATAGCTTTTCTTACCATCTGGCACACTTTATAATTAGTAATTAGTATTTTTAAAAATTTTTGTTTGTTCCTTTCACTAGAATATAAAGTGTAATAAAATCAGGGAATTTGTTTTGTTCAATGCTGTGTCTTCAGCATCTAGAACAGCATATGACAGAGGAGACTCTAGTTGAGTGAAA
Organism: Madoqua kirkii; assembly: GCA_006408675.1. Classification (NCBI taxonomy): domain Eukaryota; kingdom Metazoa; phylum Chordata; class Mammalia; order Artiodactyla; family Bovidae; genus Madoqua; species Madoqua kirkii. Next base: position 10,411 of record SJYC01012087.1, on the reverse strand, counting down.
GAATGAATAAACTAAGAATACAAAAATGAGAAATTTCATTTAGTTACAAGAAATCTCATATAACAAGGGTTATGAAATACTAGAAAACTTACCAAGGGAGTTAATTGGGGTTTTAATCCCCAGTATTAAAGCATATAATCACATTTTAGATCTTTATCCCTGATATCAGATAATTAAACCAGTTAGACACTTTGGTATTCCACTCCAGTACTCTTGCCTGGAAACTCCCACGGACAGAGGAGCCTGGTGTGCTGCAGTCCATGAGGTCGTTAAGTGTCGGACACGACAGAGTGACTTCACTTTCACTTTTCACTTTCATGCAATGGAGAAGGAAATGGCAACCCACTCCAGTGTTCTTGCCTAGAGAATCCCAGGGACAGAGGAACCTGGTGGGGAGGCCATCTATGAGGTCGCACAGAGTCAGATACGACTGAAGCAACTTAGCAGCAGCAGCAACTATATTGTAAGCATATTTTCATGCCCAAGATTTACTGTTCAGTCTTCTATTCTAAGTCTTTTCTTTTTTCATTTCTTCACAAAGAAAAGCCTCGGAATAGAAATAGGTATAAGATATATGTATTTCCCAATACTACAATATTGACTAGGTAGCCAAAATTGTAAGCCTATATGGTTATAATTATTTTTCTGCACAAAAGTAATTTTTTAACTCTCTTCAAGATGTCACTTTGTCTGAGATCACTGCAATTGATATTGAAGAACACCACCACTGTTTAGCACAAATGGAGATGTTACCAGAAACATTCAAAGCTATTGACAGCAATGTCAAGATACTAAGCAGAATTAGTACATATTTGCTTGAAGAAAAGAAGAAACAAAAGAAAAAAACGGGTAAGAGTGCTCTAAGACATTGGCTATAGACTTTACTTTTTCTAAAATATAGCTTTATTGAGGTATAATTTACATACCATAAAGTTTACCCACAATAGTTGTATAATTCAATGGCTTTTAATACAATTAGAGTTGTGCAACTATCACCACAGTCTAACTTTAGAACATTTTATGATCCACAAAAGATCCCTCAGGCCCATTTGCAGTCAATCTTCATTCCCACCTTCAGCCCCAGACAATCAATAATCTAATTTCTATCTCAATAGAGTTGCCTTTCTTGGATATTTCATAAAATGGAATCATATTTTCACATAGTCCTTTATGTCTGGTTTCTTTCATTTAGCATAATGTTTTGACATTCAGCCGTGTTACAGAATGTAACACGTAGTTTTAGTTTTTAGTTCATAGTTTCTTCCTTTCTAGTGCCAATTGTACACCATTGTTTGCATATACCAAACCTTATTTATCCATTTACCAGTTTATTTGCATTGCTCCCACTTTTTCATTTTTTGAATAATGCCACTACGAACACACATGTATGTTTTTGTATGAACATAAATTTTCATTTCTTTTTGGAGATACCTAGGAGCAGAATTTCTATGTCATTTATTTATCTATTGCTGATAAACATATATTTAACTTTATAAGAAATTATTAGCTGATTTCCCAAGTGATAGCACCATTTCAGTTTTCACCAGCAGTGTATTAGGGTTCCACTTACTTCACATTTTCAGCAACACTTGTTATTGTCTTTTTTTTTTTAGTATAATTGCTTTACAATGTTGTGTTAGTTTCTACTATCTTTTTTATTATAGCTTTCCTGATAGGCGGGAAGTGGTTTCTCATTGTGGCTTTAATTTGCATTTCCCTGACTAATGATGTTGAGCACTTTTTCATGTGCTTATTGGTCATTCCTATATTCTCTTTGATGAAACATCTATTCAAATACTTTATCATTTTCATTATTGAGTTTTAAGAGCTTCTTAGATATTCTGGATACAAGTCCTTTTTCAGAAAAGTAATTTGCAAATGTTTTCTCCCAGTCTGTGGCTTGTCTTTTTATTTTCTTAATGGTACCTTGAACCCCAAGAGTGTTTAATTCTGATGAAATTCCATCAGTTTATCTCTTTTTTTTTTCTTATATGGATCATGGTTTTAGTGTTGCATTAAGAACTTGTATCAGTCAAGGTTCAACTCTGAAAACAGAACCAAAAGGAGATTATATTTTATCTATCCATCTATCTAGCACATTGCAATTTGGAACATATTTTGCATTATTTTAATCCTTTTAAATGTACTGGGGGGTTGCGGTCCTAAGATGGTAGAGGACTAAGATGGGGAGACCACTTTCTCCCCCACAAATTCATAAAAAGAACATTTAAACGCTGAGTAAATTCCACAAAACCACTTCTGAATGCTGGCAGAGGATGTCAGGCACCCAGAAAAGCAGCCCATTGTCTTCGAAAGGAGGTAGGAAAAAATATAAAAGATAAAAAAAGAGACAAAAGAGGTAGGGACGGAGCTCTGTCCCGGGAAGGGAGTCTTAAAAAGAGAAGTTTCCAAATACCAGGAAACATTTTCACTGCCAAGTTTGTGATGAGCCTTGGAAGCACAGAGGGCAACATAACCGGGAGGGAAAATAAATAAATAATTAACCCCCACAGATTACAAGCCCAGTGGTAATTCCCAGTGGAGAAGCAGCTCAGACGCCTGCACCCACTACTGGCAAGCAGGGGCTGGGCAGGAAGGTGCAGGCTGCATTGCTCAGAGTAAGGATCTGGCCTGACTGCCCCAAGGGCAATCTGAGCAAACTAACTTGGGCTAGCCACTGTGGGAGAGCTACCATGGGAAAAGCCCTAAGACACCGCCAGGCCCACACACAGAACAAAGGACTGAACACAACTAGCCAGGTGCAGACCATCCCCCACCGGTAACAGGCAGCCAGAGCTGGAAGGGGGCAATCGCAGCCCGAGAGAGACATTACTCTCTCTAGAAATTTTACTGATCTAATAGAGTACTGAAACCAAGTTGTGGTTGTTTCACTGAATAAAGAGAAGTAGAGACAGTGAGAATATACAACTAAAATCCCCTCATTTTCAATAAATATTTTTTCCAATACTCATTCAATGCCAATTATAGGCCAGGCTTTGTGCTAGACATCCTACTCATACTCTGCCCAGATACCCTATTCTCAAGAGACCTGACTTGACTATACCCTCCTTCAACTGTCTTTCCCACCTCCAAATTCCTCATATATTTAATAATAAACATCAATAACTTTCAACTGGCTGAATAAATAAACCATAGCTACTTTTTTACAGAGCCCAATAAAGACTAAGAGATTTTTAGTATATGTCTTTCATAAATATGTGATAAATTTTCCTATTACAAGAATCACACTAGTCTTTGAACTAACAATTTCCATTACTTAAATTAATGATGGTATTCAATGGAATTCTTAAAAGACACAGGTCAACTGACACTGCCTCTGCAAAAAACTGAAACAAAAAAACTATCCCTGAGGGTCCTTCCATCCCCTTTTGTTACCGTAAGTCTCTGAAAGAAAAATCTATAATATTCTTTTCCTATAAGTGCCCTAAAATACAATTTTAATTCTACTCATTAATTACCAATGAGCAAATGGTATACTGTTAAGTGAGTTGCCTATGATACTAAAAAAGTCATTCCAACACTAAAAAAATGACTTATAGTTTTTCTTTGTGATGATTTGTTAACATTCTTATATATGTGTATATATATAATTAGCCACGCCAGGTTAGTTGCATCATGCAGAGTCTTTTTTTCATGTTGTGTATGCAGGATTTTGGGGGCTTTTTTTTTTTTTTTGGTCATGGCTTGTAGAATCTTTAGATGCAGCATGCTTATCCTTAGATGAGGCTCATCACTATTTCCCTGACCAGAGATCAAATCTAGATCCATGGCATTGGGATCACAGACTCTTGGCTACTGGACCACCAGGGAAGTCCTTAATGTTCATTTTTAATCCTACTAATAATTCATTTAGTCAGCAGATAACTGAGTTCCTCCAGTACGTCACCCTCTAGAACAAGAAAGGTCTGGGCCCTCTCTTCATTCTAGTTCTTCTAAACTTTGGAGTGGGGATAGGAATGGGAGGGGATGGAGGGTGGGGTCGGGAAGGGGGACATGAAGGCTCTCTGAAGAATGAATGTCTTCTGAGCAGAATTCTAAGAAATGATAGAGTATAATAGGTAGAGTATAAGACTAGAACAAGGAGTAAGAACACTTTCATTGGAAGCCATCTATGGGGTCACACAGAGTCTGACACAACTGAAGCAACTTAGCCGCAGGAGCAGTCTTAAGACAAGAGGAGCATGGCATGTAGGGAATTCAACAAAAGCCAGCATGGCCAGATCAATGAGTAACAGGGAGAGTGAGTCGTTCAGTTGTGTCCGACTCTTTGCGACCCCATGGACTGTAGCCCACCAGGCTCCTAGGTCCATGGGATTTTCTAGGCATAAATACTGGAGTGGGTTGCCATTTCCTTCTCCAGGGGATCTTCCCGACCCAGGGATCGAACCCAGGTCTCCCTCATTGTAGGCAGACACTTCACCGTCCAAGCTACCAGGGAACCAGGTGAGTAACTTAAGATAAAGCTGGAGACACATGCAGGAGCCAGATCATTTTTTTAATATGTTATTTAACAGTTTAAAAGCACCTCAACATATCTTTTCCCTTTTGCTCAACAAACCTGTTAAGTGATTATTTACTCATCTAAGTATGTCACTCATCTTTAGAATGTCCAGAGCCTAAGGTCTAAGCTACTCAGTTAAATCACCTCGACTGCATCTACTCGTTTCCTATGCGTCTACACATGATATTGTGTACTATCATCTAGGAAATTTATGTTGAACATATCTTCAAAATAGCACTTTCAAAAAAAACATAAACTATTTGAAACATTTTTCAAAAGCATTAAAAAGAATAGCCACATAGCTGTTCAAAGAATAAATCCTCACACAAGCCTTTTAAAACTACGTTTTTACAAGTTCTATCTTTCTCCATCAGATTATGAGCTCCCTAAAGGTAGGGACTGTGTGTTACTTAATTTGGTATCATCAAGATCTAGCACCAAGAACTTAATACTTTAATATAATAGATTGCCCAGTACAGGTAGAAACACGGTGGTTCACAGTATACTAGTGGCCATAAAATCAATAATAAATCACTGAATTAGTTCCAAGACAAAGGAACTTTGCCTTTTCACATTATTGTTTGCAACTTTCGATATTGGAGAGATTTACTCGACACTGAACAACCAATACAACTCTCAGTCCACGCATTATCAGGCGTTTTTTAATAAAATATTTTAAATAAATAACAACATTTAAATATCCGAACAAACAAGCTACTGAAGTCTACTGTGAAACGCTGGATATATAAATTTCAATTACACAAATTCCATGCCTTAGAGAAACTCAAGGTTCTTTTCTTAAGCATGCACGCCTCCCACTCAAGATTTTAAGAAGGGAAAATCTCTTTCAGAATTGGTTCAAAGTTTGATGCTTCCAAATTTAAAGACAAACTCCACCTCATTAAACGAGAACTTATTTCACCTTCAGAAAAGGAATTACTGGCAGGGAATAAGAAGCAAGTTGGGTCGTGTGTGTAAATTCGTCTTCAGGTGAGTGGGGCAGGGGATCATTTTAAAAGGGAGGAAATCAGAAACCCAGTTTTGAAGAGAGAAGGGAATGTAAACTGGTAGGGGAAAGAATCAGATATGTTTATGGGTTTTCCACAGACTTTACTACACAGAGTTGTACCCCTTATAGAGTATTTGAAAGACCTTTACAGGCCCTGGATTTCTCGGCGGCAAAGACGCTTCAGCCGGCAGCTATCCCGCCTCCTCCGCGCCGCCCAGCAGCCACAGGAAAAGTGTGACAGCCGCCTTGGCCGCCGGATGGGCGCGGTGTTAGGCCGGTTGGTCAGTCAGTCTACCGACCCAAGGGGTGAGGACCACCGCAGACTTCAGTCAAACCACCTCTACCTCAGCCAACTACCTCAGCTATCACCTCAGCTCGGCCGGACCAGAGCCGAAGAGAGATCGGAGAATCCAGGTCTCCGAGGACAGCAGGTACTCCCGAACCGCTTCCTGCGGCTTTCGGTCTCTCCGAGGCCACCCCGCCCGCAGTTACCTTCCCAAGTGACATCGTACAGCTCTGACACCTTCGCCATCTTCTCAGAACCTGGAGGCGGTTGGGTGAGAGGGCGGGGAGACGTGGTCACGCGACACGATACCAAGCAGTGGCGAATTACGACACCATTTCTCATTGGCCGAGGGAGCGAAGGGGGCGGGATCCGTTGCGCACGTGCACGCGGCTCTGACTAAGGGCAGTCGGGGAACTGGGCGGAGCCAGCTGGGCGGCGCGCGGCGCGCTGGGACTGTTCGGACACCCTGGCGGAGCCTCTGGAGCCGGCTTGGCTTGAGGTGTGTGTTTTACCATGACTTAACAAAAGCTGGTTGTTTTCTTTCTTCTTTTTTTTTATGTATGCCATCCCTGGTTTTTCATTTTTTTCTACATGGGTGCTCATTCTCTCAGTTCAGTTCAGTTCACTTCCTACTCTACTCACTCCCTAATTGTACCTTATTCTCTTCCTGACCTGCTGCAGTGCACCATTCAGCTCGAATCTCCCATCTATGCCCAACTTTACTCCTTCAGTGATTTGCCTTCGATTTCTTTTTTTAATGTTCGGCAAAACTGATACACTTCAAAAAAATGTTCTTTAAGTATGTTTGAGGAACTAAGCAGGGTTCTGTGTTTGCCCAATATGCGCCTGTGGCCGAGGACTTAATGTTCACACGAAGGGCATCGTGCCGAGCTAAACCTTTATTTAACGCTCCGTGTGCGTCACTGTCTGCTTGCTTGCCACTCTAGATTTGAAACTCCATAGAGGCAGTCGATATAATGACTATAAGGAAATATGAATGAATATACAAATCAAATGAGACTTTCACAGCCCCCACTTCGCTCCTCCTCTTTAATCGCACGAGAGGACCTCCAGGCTAATTGCTTTCAGGAAATCTTTGAACCTGGAGCTAGGGGGAAAAAATGTCTGCATTGGAAGCAAAATAATTGAGGGTCATAAGCGGATATTTGGGCTTCCCTGGTGACTCAGACCGTAAAGAGTTTGCGTGCAATGCGAGAGACCCGGGTTGCATCCCTGGGTCAGAAAGATAGATCCCCTGGAGAAGGGAAGAGAAACCCACTCCAGTATTCTCGCGTGGAGAAGCCCATGGACAGAGGAGACTGGCGGGCAACAGTCCGTGTGGTTGAAAAGAGTCAGACACGACTAAGTGATTAACACTTATGACATTAAGTGTATGTTGAGTATTTGAACCAATGAGAACATAAAAATGTAAAGGGGAAATACGTAAAGAGAAGAAAGAAGGCTAGAAATCTCTGCATGAAAGATATAGTTGAAGGCCAGTGAAGAAGATACAGTCAAGATATGAGAAAAAAAGGAAAACAGAGTCCTATCCCATATGCCAAAGGAATAGAGTTAAAAAAAAAAAAAAAAAAACCTGCCAATGGCACCCACTCAAGGGAAGTAAGAGAAGAAAGAAGGCTAGAAATCTCTGCATGAAAGATATAGTTGAAGGCCAGTGAAGAAGATACAGTCAAGATATGAGAAAAAAAGGAAAACAGAGTCCTATCCCATATGCCAAAGGAATAGAGTTAAAAAAAAAAAAAAAAAAACCTGCCACTGGCACCTGCTCAAGGGAAGTTGCAAAAGGATAGAAAAGACTATTAAATTTATAATCTTGATTTAAATTCTGAATGAGATTCACTCTCTCCAGACCAGACCTTTTAAAAAAGGCTTTATTCAAAAAATTAAGAATTCCAGGCTCCATCATTTAGTAGCTGCTTGACTTTTAGTGTATGTATTTTTGAATATAAGAGTTGCTCAGATATAAAGAGAGGCTACTCATCAATATAAAAAGAAAATATCTACTTGAGTTGTAATCAAGATTAAAAGAGATACTGCATGACACCCAGGGAAGTAACAGTCCTGTGCCTATAAATAGTATCTGTATACTGATGCCCAAATGTACAAATCCAGCAGTCCTTACTTCTGCCCCAAAACCCAATTCTACTTTCTTGACATATCCACTTAGATAACTAGTATGTATTTCAAATTTAACATCTCCCAAACAGAAGTCTGTATTCCTGCTATCATGGCCCCCCATCAGAATTGGTGAAACATCTACCTGGTTTCACAAACTAAAATTCTAGCAACCCCTTTATATCAAGTCTGTTAGCAGATCTTGTATTGTGTGCTTCCAAATCCATCTTTTTTTTTTTTTTTTGTCTCCACTGCTACTACCTTAATTGATGCTAAGATCATCACTCACCTGAATGAGTGTCATAGTCTCCTAACCTCCTAGCTTCATTCTTGCTGTATAATCTATTTTCTATGCAGTAGTACTCCTGGTCTTTTAAAAGAAAAACAAGCAAAAAAAAAACACACACACACACAAAAAGTCCTTTGCTTACCATTCTCAAATGGCTCTCCGCCAGCAACAAAAATATACTCTCTAAACACTTTACCATGGTTTACAGGGTTTTACTCAATGCAGCTCCCTCCTACATCTCTTCCTTCATATCTTACTATTCTCTTTTCATTAGATCCCAACCATTTTCATCTATTTCTATTTCTCAAACATGTCAAATTCCTGTCGGCTTTGGGTCTGCCATTTACCCAGAGGGCATGAAAGCCCAAGAAGTTGTCTTTGAATGACTTACAATGGGTACAACAAGACCCTGATGCTGGGAAAGATTGAAGGCAAGAAGAGAAGGGTATGACTGAGGATGAAATGGTTGGATGACATCACCGACCTGATGGACATGAGTTTAAGTGAGCTCCGGGAAGTGGTGATGGACAGGAAAGCCTGGTGTGTTGCAGTCCGTGTGGTCACAAAGAGTCGAACATGACTGAGCATCTGAACTGATAACAAATACATCTAATTGAGGGATAAATATTTTCTACTGCCTTTAACTAAATGCCCTTGTAGCCAGCTACTGTTGTCTGTCAGGCAATAAGCTATGTGACATAAAGTTAAAAAAAATCAGTAGAGTTTTGGAGTTGTAAACTAGAATAATTTCATTTTAGATTTATAATGAACTTGTGATTCTTTTGGAAACCATATGTCAAACATTTTTGCCTGGATCTTACATTAAGGAATACATTTTACATCACACAGTATGCGTATAGATATTTAAAACTGAAACAGCATTTGCACACTAGCTTTGTAATGTGTCTTGACATATATTGGGGCTTCCCAGGTGACTCAGTGGTTAAGAACCCGCCTGCCAGTGCAGGAGACAGAAGAGACGCTGGTTAGATATCTGGGTCGGGAAGATCCCCTGAAGGAGGGCATGACAATCCACTCCAGTATTCTTGCCTGGAGAATCCCATGGACAGAGGAGTTTGGCAGGCCACGGTCCATAGGGTCACAATGAGTTGGACATGGCTGAAGTAACTTAGCACAAATGCAAGTCCTTTATATTTTCTATTCAAATTGAATAAATTCCATTTTATTTTATAAAAATATTTGTTACGACCCAGTAATAGGGTAAGAACCCATATTTTGAAAATCACTAGTGGACATTGTTCATGTTTCTTAATCTGAGGTCCTGAAATTAAATTATTTGCTCAAGTTCTTGCTACTAGTAGATAACAAAGATGAGAAAATCATAGGGAGAAGATGAGTTATTTGGTTCATTATGAAAGATGAATATTTACAGGAAAAAATGTTTGTCACCAGTAGTTCTCTCTGAAGTGAGGAAAGTGACTTTTCATACTTTAGGACATCTCAGATGGCCAATAAAACTTGCTTTCCTCAGACATACTTGGGAGAAAACTGGCATGTCAGTAACAAAACTTCTGTATTCTTTTTTAATGTTTTATAATGCAATTATAAAATAAATAAAAAGAAATATCTTCTATAGATAAAACCACAACCTTGGAAACATGAACATCAAGCATACTTTCTATAAATCTTCCCCTACAAATGTTTTCCAACTTGTACCTTTTATCTTCCCATTCCTTTGAAAAAGTTTTCATTCATGCATATTAAAAATTTTAATCCAGTTTATCTGATTGAACAGCTGCCTGGTATTGGTAACAAATATCAGGAAACTATCCAAGCAGACAAATATTAGATTATGCCATGTCTAACACCATGGGAAGTACTGTTTCATTTAATGCTTTCAACAGCAGAAGAAAAAGGAACATGGATGTGATCTATTACATGCTTTTAAAATATGAACCTATCATATGATTTTCATTTTTTTCCTACAAAATCATGTTTGAATAGTTAAAATATCAACACAATAGAATGAGTTAGGGTTAGAAAGGAATAACTGAATAAGCTCACATTTTCTTTGAGATAGGTAAACTTTGATTATTTATCAAGCCAGATTGCCCCACAAAGTGCTTTAGAGGGCTTCTTTTTTATGATCATGGTTTCTTAATTAATGTCTTCAGACATTATGAAAGACTAAAGCAACTTCTTAAATTT
>SJYC01012086.1:0-21632 GCA_006408675.1 Madoqua kirkii | reverse complement strand
ATCCCATGACAGAGGAGTCTGAAAGGCTGCAGTCCATGGGGTCGCAGAATCAGACACTACTGAGTAACTAACACACACACAAGTAATAAACAAAAAATTCCTCACACAACTCTAGCATATGGCATAATAATACTCCTGTCTCTTATACACATCTTCTTAAATTTGATAAGTTTTATGACATTTATAAAATGTACATTAACAGGACAAAGCATAATACCATTGTAATTCATTTTTGCAGTATTCAACATAGTCATCAAATCTTTTATTTAGAATCTATTATCTGCTTTGTTCTGTGTTAAAGTGAATTCAAATATTCTACATCATGAAGCATAGTTTATAACCTGAATTTACTACTCTGACAATTACCTATCAAAGTAAATTAGTCTTAATGCAACTCTCATATAAAATTTATTGTAGCTTTTGAATTGTGTTATTGTTTCTAATTAGTGAATAATAACCACAATCCCTTTGAATTTAAGGGAAACTACTACTTGTTTCATCTTGACAATAGATTCTTACTGTGACATGTTCATAGTTGGAAGAAAGTTTTCCTTAGAGTTTTATTTACCAAATCCAGATTACTATAGAGTTGTTTTAGGAACCTTCTGAACCTTGTTTTTTATTACATTTTTGAAAATTATGTAATTTAATACATTCTCACAAAACCCAAGAGCCTATGCCTTCTTTATTGGCATATCCACAGCATTTAGGCACCCCTGATTTTTCCAAGTTTGCCACCATTTACGATATGTGTGCTTTAAAATTTGCCAGCCATTCATTTCACATATAATTACATTATTTTAAAAAAAAAGAAAGGAGAATCTCTGGGAAACACTTCCAGTGAAATCACTTTGGTCCTTTCGCAGTAGAATTCACAGACTGATAATTACCCCTTTGTGCCATGGTTGTAAGAATGAAGAGCAAAGCACATCCAGAAAGAGTACACCCAGAATTTCTCTCACATGGGCAATAAATTAGACCTATTTCTTTTTGAGATTTATAACTATACTTAAAACTCCACTTTTTCAAATGATATTTATTTAATTTCCCCAAAGTGCATTTTCAGTTCTGCTACACACGTACATCTGTGCATATGTAACAGTTCTTTTGCAAAAATATGTTTCGTAAATATTCCTTTGGGTATCAAACATCTGGGAGTCTCTACGTACTATCACTGTGACCTGGGGCGGTGGGGGGTCTCTGGAGCCCATCTAGATTCTACTTTCTACAATAGAACTACAACTGAATTCTTTACTTGAAAAATATTCTTGAGAGTATTTTTTACTAAACAAAAGTCACACAAAAATATACTGAATATTAACATATATTTTTATAATAACATACTATCTTATTGCATATGTAATTTTCATTTTTTGACCATCCCTCTCTTTAGTGGTTTGGTAGCATCACTTTAGCCACAATGGCTAAGTTATTTGGTCAGACCTGTATCTTACCCTTGCCACTAAGCCACAAGGTCACCTTTACTGGCCATCTTTTGCTTCTTAAGATCATGCTGACCAGTCTTGGCTAAAGTTGGCTTTTAACCACATTGGACATAATGTGGCCCTACTTCAGATCATAAATCATGTGCTTTTTTCTTTTCATATAGGAGGGTTTATTTAGTTAAATTCATGGATTTATGTAAGAAAGAGACTGGTTTCCTGGCAGAACATCTCTAAGAAAACTGCCCACTCTAAATCCATTCTGCCAACCTATCCAGCATCACCTCATTCCTGAGGAAAGAGCATAATTCAAGTTTTTAAAACTTTACAAAACATAATTTTCTAAATTGTACTTACAATTTTTTATTTTAAAACTGTGAAGTAAGGGACAATATAGGTATGCTCCCAAAGCTGCCATTTAGTTCAGATTGTTCCCACCTGACTAGAAATTCTCTCAGCCTTGTAATATTTAGCTGCCTCTGTTCATCATGTTTCTATCATTATTTCTTTTGAATCTTTTAATAATCGACTTGAACATTTGTCATGTGGGTGGTGTGGGAGCAGGGACAGGCAAAGCAGGAATGATTTCATCTGATGCAATTTTTCTAGCAATAGCAAGATTATGGAATATTAAATATAACCTCAATTTAATCATGAGAAAACATCAATCAAACCCAAACTGAGAGCTGTTCTATAAAAATAACAGATAGTGCTCATCAGGGATTGGCAGTGGCATTACATATAGCTCTTCTGAACTTTCAGACAAATTATTAATTTTAAGCACTCACTGATAGATTCTAATGTCATATACTTAGTGGAATTAAGGGTATAGATTTAGATTTATGAAAGAATCCCCAAAGTAGTTTTATTAGTTATAAATTGTATATACTGTGCCATAGAGGATGTGGAGCTCCTTTACATTCTAGGTAATAGCAGTGGATTCTTTGCTAACATACATGTACATTGCTCTCTTCTACACAACTTGCTGAGTTTTTATCCCAGTGGAGGTATATAAATTAAGTAATTTGAACAAATTATTTTAACTTCATTGAACACTAGTTTCCTCATATGTTAAATGAGCATAATAATATTTAATAATTAATGAGGATTTTCCCTGATGGCTCAGTGGTAAAGGAACCACCTGCAGTGCAGGAGACCTGGCTTCAATCCCTGGGTTGGGAGGAAAAGGGAATGGCTGCCTACTCCAATATTCTTGCCTGGAGAATCCCATGACAGAGGAGTCTGAAAGGCTGCAGTCCATGGGGTCGCAGAATCAGACACTACTGAGTAACTAACACACACACAAGTAATAAACAAAAAATTCCTCACACAACTCTAGCATATGGCATAATAATACTCTTAGTGTTATATACAAGTTATTGAGTACTTATATATTAGGCACTATACATTTGTAGGTTGCTCTTTGTAGATTATTACATTTAATTCTTACAACAACCCCACTTTACAGATGAAAGAACAGTTAGGGTAGGTTGAATAACTTCCTCAAACAGTTCCTCCGTCACACAGTAGGTTCTTAGTAATTAGTATCTCTGCACTTGGGGCCTCTGAGAAGCAGATGATGGGATGGGAATGCAAGAGATTTACTAGGGGAAACTCTTGTATAAAAGATAAAAGGGGAAGAAAACAAGATTGGGTAGGGAATGCTTTCAGATCATGATGCATATGTGATACCTGCAAAAGGAGAGTAGAAAGCAGAACTGGACAGAAAGTCTCAAAGAGTCTCATGATTTATGTCTGACTAAGTATCAGCCAACTCAATGAGAAAAGCTCCTGAGCAAAGATTACCCACTACATAGTCTATGGGGCTTCCCAGTGGTGCTAGTGGTAAAGAATGTGCCTACCAATGTAAGAGACACCCTGTATGCGAGACAGCAAAAGAGACATAGATGTCTAGAATAGTCTTTTGGACTCTGAGAGAGAGCGAGGGTGGGATGATCTGGGAGAATGGCATTGAAATATGTATAATATCATATGTGAAACGAATCGCCAGTCCAGATTTGATGCATGATATAGGGTGCTCGAGGCTGGTGCACTGAAATGACCCAGAGGGATGGGATGAGGAGGGAGGTGGGATGGGGGTTCAGGATGGGGAACACATGTACACCCATGGTGGATTCATGTCAACGTATGGCAAAACCAATACAATATTGTAAAGTAAAAAAAAAAAATAAAAAATAAAACAATAATTTAAAAAATAAATAAAGTGATGAGATACCTTTGGGGGAAAAAAAGAGAGGCAGGTTCAATCCCTAGGTAGGAAAATCCCCTGGAGGAGGGCATGGTAATCCACTCCAGTATTCTTGCCTGGAGAATCCCATGGACAGAGGAGCCTGGCAGACTACAGTCCATAGGGTTGTAAAGAGCTGGACATGACTAAAGCAACTTAGCACACATTAATCTACAGTGGGCAAAATAGCCAGGCCTTAGGGCCCCTAAATGTTCAGTCATTCGCTGGAGGCTGCCTGGAAGTGCATCACCTCAGCTCACAAGCTAAGATAAATTCTGAAGCCTTTGCTAGCTAGAGGCTGCCAGCTCCTTGCCCTCCTTGCAGCTGAATAGCAAGTTCTTTCTTGAAGAGTCTAACTGCACCTCCATAACTGCCACAGTAACCATTATTATTCTTCTTCCATTCTGGATGTGAGCTTCCTTTTTTGATGAGAGGTAGGGATGTGTGTTCACCTGTAGTAATAGCTAGACTCAGAAGCTACTTGACATACATAGCTCAGAAGCTGTTAAAAAACTACTTGATATATGAAAATTTTATTTCAAGTCCACAGAATGTCTTTTACTAGTAATTTATTAATAGCTCAGCAATGGTTGCCTTGTGTTGAAGAAAAGACATTTTGTGAAATATATCCGGCCCACAGAGGCTTGAAATTTTACTTGTTTTTTTATGAGATGCAAATCAGGAATTACTCACTTTTTTCTTGGGTTGAGAATTATTAATGCTGCTACCTTTGAGAAATTATCTAGAACTTCATATTTCTTTTTACTCAGATGCCAAATATATCCAAGTAACTCAGAATTTTTAAACATCTTCCCCAAAATAATAACTTTCAAAACTGGCAGCATTTCTAAAATTGTATAACTCAAGATCTCCATGAAATACTAGAAAATTCCAAAGACATTGACTGAAATGCTTCTTGATAATTCGCTGGGTAACTGCCATACTATACCATCGATGATTGTTTGTTAATAAACTTAAGCAAGACTATAGTTTCTCAGTACTTGTCCCCCAAACAGGTAATTGATTACAGGTCTGAAATATAAATAGGGCATGAATCCAGCGACCCTCACTGTCACGTGAGCTACTCTTCTGAATGCTGAGGCAGCCCCAGTTACTGTCTGCCTTGCTACACAGATGTCCTTCTAGATAGAACATTACATGTGTTTCACATTCCAGGCTGCCAGAAGGACTGATAAAGTGAATCACTACCTAATGGGAAGAGGCAGATTGCTTCCCAGATTCACATTTTGAATAGCAAAGTTATTGAAGGATTTTACATTTTAAAGAAAGAATAAAAGCGATAAAGGAGTGGTGAACAAAGGAGACTTTGTTAGTTATTTTCAGGGAACAATTACATGGGACCCAGTAGCCATGAATCTCAGTACACAAATTCATGTGTGCAAGGACAAAATACACCTTCTTATAAAACTCAGTTTTTATTCTTGGAAGAAGAGAGAAATTTAATCTCAGTTAGGTTGAAGTTTGTCCTGCATTTCTCTGACTCCGACTCTGTCACTCATTTATGTCTGACTCTTTGCCACTCTTTGGACTGTAGCCCACCAGGTTCCTCTGTCCATGGTAGTTTTCAGGTGAGGATACTGGAGTGGATTGCCATTTCCTTCTCCACAGGATCTTCCCTACCCAGGGATTGAACCTTCATTTCCTATGTCTCTTGCATTGCAGGCAGATTCTTTACCTGCTGAGCCACTGGGGAAGCCCTGCACTTTTGCCTCTTCCTATTTTAAGGCTACTCTGACTCATGTGAAAGTGATTTGCAAAATATTTAACAACCCACAGGGCAAGTTCACCAACTGTGGTTCGGTTCAGTTCAGTTCAGTTGTTCAGCCGTGTCCAACTCTTTGCAACCCCATGGACTGCAGCACACCAGGCCTCCCTGCCTATCACCAACTCCCAGAGTTTAGTCAAACTCATGTCCATAGTGTTGGTGATGCCATCCAACCACCTCATCTTCTGTCGTCCACTTCTCCTCCCAACTTCAATCTTTCCCAGAATCAGGGTCTTTTCAAATGAATCAGTTCTTCACATCAGGTGGCCAGCAGTCCTTCCAATGAATATTCAGGACCGATTTCCTTTAAGATGGACTGATTGATCTCCTCGCAGTCCAAAGGACTCTCCAGAGTCTTCTCCAACACCATAGTTCATAAGCATCAATTCTTCAGCTCTCAGCTTTCTTTATAGTCCAACTCTCACATCCATACATGACTACTAGAAAAACCATAACCTTGACTAGATGGACCTTTGTTGACAAAGTAATGTCTCTGCTTTTTAATATGCTATCTAGGTTGGTCATAACTTTCCAACTGTGGTAGGAGCCTTCAAGATGGCCTCCAATTATTTTCACTCCTGGTTAGTATACCCTGTGTAGTCTCTTCCACAGTGATAGGGATGACCTGTGTCATCAATTGGTTATTTCAGAGACGATGGAGTGTGACTTTGCAGGCTAAGTCATAAAAGACATTGTAGCTTCTGCCTTGCTCTCCCTTAGGTCACTCATTATGGGTAAGGTGGATGTTGTGCCACTGCAGGCATTCAAGCAGCTTCACAGAGAGTCCACATGGTAGGGAACTGAGGCTCCCTGCAACTTGCCAACCATATGAGTGACATACCTTAAGACTACTGTGTAGTCTCTTCCACAGTGATAGGGATGACCTGTGTCATCAATTGGTTATTTCAGAGACGATGGAGTGTGACTTTGCAGGCTAAGTCATAAAAGACATTGTAGCTTCTGCCTTGCTCTCCCTTAGGTCACTCATTATGGGTAAGGTGGATGTTGTGCCACTGCAGGCATTCAAGCAGCTTCACAGAGAGTCCACATGGTAGGGAACTGAGGCTCCCTGCAACTTGCCAACCATATGAGTGACATACCTTAAGACTGGTCCTCCTGCTCCCATCAAGACTGTAGACCCAGCTGACATCATAACTACAAACTCATGATATACCATGAGCTAGAGCAGCTCAGCTAAGCTGCTTCCTAATTCCTGGCTCACAGAAACTCTGAGATAACAAATCATTATTATTGCTGTAAGCTGCCAATTTTTGGAGTACAGTGTGCTACGACATGAGATAACTAATACATCAACCTGTCAGAAAGGATGCAGATGCCAGGTTTGGTGCTTATGAAGCATCCTGGAGGTTCCTTGGCCATCCCAGGCTAGTCCTTTAGGGAGGGTAGGTGATTCTATGTGAATGACTCTAAATGAAAACAAAATACTTTGATAATTTATCAACTATTACAGTCATACAAGTTATATATGAGTCATGCTATGTAGTCTTAAGACATAGGGAAGTCTGCCTGATTTTCCAGTTAACAATACAGCCCTTGTTTCTCTCCGCAAATGCCTGTGGTTCTCCTGACTACTTTTGGATCCCATAGCTGGATATATGGCTTTCTCCCCTGGAACCACAAAACTCTGCTTTAATCAGCTCCCCTCGAGTATTTTCTTCCTATCTACCACTCCTGCCCCAGCCCTGCAAGAACAATAGTTTAGTCTCAGGGGAAGTTCCCCTGACACCCCCAGTGCTCTGTTCCCTAGGGACTGTCTTACTTGTGGTTTATCCAGAAGCACATATATATATCCTCTTCAATGGGTTTTGAAAACCAAAGCCAGAAAAGTGAGGTTCCTGCTGTCTCAGTTTTCTCCCCAGACACTCTCCTTCTGAGAGAAGTTCAGGATCTATAGGAGAGTGAGGAAAGTTTCACTCTCAGAGACACAAACTCACAAACTCTCAGAGACAGAAAATGAGAAAAGAATAACACTTCTTACCTCAAAAATGTCCAACTGCCTTACCTCCAGAGAAGTTAATATATGGTTGCTGAGGAACTGTGGTACTGACTGGGACATGATTATTTCAGCAAAGTTCAATAAGTTCTATTTATAACCATTTGCTCTAATTTCCTGGTGATAAAACAGCTCCTTGGTTTGCTTTTCCAAGTACTTAGATACCTTGAAGGAGATACTTTGCTCACAAAGTCAGTATGCACTATTCAGGTTTTGTATCTCTTTCCTAGAGAAATCCTTGCCTGACTTCTCCAGATCAGGAGTAGGTGCCCTGCTTGTAGGCTCCGGTATTGCTGGCACTTCTATCTCCCTAAAAGCACTTATCTCACTCCTCTACAATCATTGCTTATGTCTAAGCTCTGTTTGACACCTGTGTGTCATGTTCATGATCTGTCCCCAGAGACTCAATAAATATTTGTGGAAAATAAGCTCTATTTAAAAAGTGCTCTAAATAGACATTTCTCCAAAGAAGACATACGGATGGCTAACAAACACATGAAAAGATGCTCAACATCATTCATTATCAGAGAAATGCAAATCAAGACCACAGTGAGGTACCATTTCACACCAGTCAGAATGGCTGCGATCCAAAAGTCTACAAGCAATAAATGCTGGAGAGGATGTGGAGAAAAGGGAACCCTCTTACACTGTTGGTGGGAATGCAAACTAGTATAGCCATTATGGAAAACAGTGTGGAGATTCCTTAAAAAATTGCAACTAGGACTGCCTTATGACCCAGCAATCCCAAGGAAACCGAATTGAAAGAGACACATGTACCCCAATGTTCATTGCAGCATTGTTTATAATAGCCAGGACATGGAAACAACCTAGATGTCCATCAGCAGATGAATGGATAAGAAAGCTGTGGCACATATACACAATGGAGTATTACTCAGCCTTTAAAGAGAATAAATTTGACTCAGTTCTAATAAGACGGATGAAACTGGAGCCGATCATACAAAGTGAAGTAAGCCAGAAAGAAAAACACCAATACAGTATACTGACACATATATATGGAATTTAGAAAGATAGTAATGATGACCCTGTAGGTGAGACAACATAGAGACACAGAGGTATAGAACGGACTTTTGGCCTCTGAGGGAGAGGGAGAGGGTGGGATGATTTGGGACAATGGCACTGAAACATGTATACTATCATATAAGAAATGAAGCGCCAGTCTATGTTCAATACAAGATACAGGATGCTTGGGGCTGGTGTATGGGATGATCCGGGGAGATGGTGTGAGGTGGGAGGTGGGAGGTGGGAGGGGGCTTCGGCATTGGGAGATTGTGTACACCTGTGGTTGATTCATGTCAATGTATGGTGAAACCAATACAGTATTGTAAAGTAGAATAAAGTATTTAAAAAATTAATTAAAAAAAAGAAATTATAAAAGTGCAACGTACAGCTGTGTGATTCTACCATGATCAGTGTTAAACAAAGTGTCCTACCATGGGACGTGGCAGTGCTAAATTCTTAACAGGGGTAGTCAAAGCACTCATTGTGAGAAGAGTGTTAAGAGAGATTCTGGCACTTGAACCACAGGACTTAGGGAAATGGATAGTCAATGTCAGAGGCAACATTTGACATCCAGGATGGATAGCAAAAAACAGGTCTCAGCTTAGACCACCCTGATAGGAAGAAGTCTTCAACTCATTCATTCATTCACTCACTTAAGAAAAAAAAAACTTATATTGAATACTGTGCTAGACACTATCTTAGATGCTGCTGCTGCTGCTAAGGCACTTCAGTCATGTCCGATTCTGTGCGACCCCATAGATGGCAGCCCACCAGGCTCCCCCATCACTGGGATTCTCCAGGCAAGAACACTGGAATGGGTTGCCATTTCCTTCTCCAATGCATGAAAGTGAAAAGTGAAAGTGAAGTTGCTCAGTTGTGTTCGAACTCTTCTTGACCCGATGGACTATAGCCCACCAGGCTCCTCCATCCATGGGGTTTTCCAGGCAAGAGTACTGGAGTGGGGTGTCATTTCCTTCTCCCTATCTTAGATGATGGGGATACAAAGATGAACATATATTCCCCATCCTCCGTTTGCTCACAGTTGAGCATAAACAGGAGAGTGGATGAGTGATTGCAATGAAACTTACTAGGTAATGGTAGATAGAGATGCACCCAGGAGGCCATGGGAACCTAAAGGAGGAATGTTCACATTACCTAAGGGAAGGCAGTCCTGGGTAGGCTTTCAGAGAGAAGGTGATGGTTGAGATGAGCTTTGAAGCAGGAATAAAAATTAAAGAAGTGAAGAAGGATTGAAAATAGGAGAGCACTGAAACATGAAACCATATTGAGGGCCTGTTCTTAATGGAGGCCAAAGATGACTTGTGGAAGATAATATCTGAGAAATTCAGACACTTGCCATCCAGGAAAAAAAAAAACAAAAAACATGTAATAGACTTGGGTCCTAGGGCAGGAGTTCAGTCCTGGATAGATCCAATATAGGCAGGAATTCTCATCCTAGTGACAGAACAGAATGATGGCAGAAGTTCAGTCATTCACAGTAGGATTTGGGGCAGGGAAAGACTATCAGAAGGCTGATTCACATTACGGAGCTACAGCTGCCTTACTCCTTCATTCTACAAACATTTGCTGAGTAATTCCTATTTGTCAGGCACTGGCTAGATGCTGGGAATACAGACGAGGACACAGCAGCTGCCTTCAGCTTGAATACCTCTTGCTGCCTCCATAGATCATAAAAGCAGATAGTAAGACATGTCTTGTTTCGGGTCTGGTACTGTTGTTGAATACTTGGATGTATCAACTAGTTTGGTATGAAGAGCCTCTGGATGTGAATTAAGTAGCTCATCTTGGAAGAAACTCAGGGTTCACACTGGAAGCCAAGCCTTATGGGGCCCAGCAGAAAAACATGGGAAAAGTTATAACCTGTTGGCTCCCTGTCTTCCACAGACCATTGTGCCCAATCTATGATTGATACAATTGATTCTTTCCTTTAGTTTTACCATGGACCCAGACAGGGTGTGACAATCTTGGCTCTCTGTGAGCTTGCCCCGTAGATGGAGGAATGGCTCGTGGAAGAGGCACTCCCAGTGGTACTGAGGTTGTATTCAAACCAAGAAGCTACCTCTCGGCTTTCCATATCGCACTTTCTCTTCCTGGCTTCTGGCTTGACTCTGCTCTTACTCCCCACTGATGCTGATAGAAACTGAAGATGTGGCATTGCTCAGGACTCAGAAATGGTCAGCTGTTCTTGAATCTTTGCTCTAGCTTGCAGGTATGTGTGCTAAGTCACTTCATTCGTGTCTGACTCTTCGTGACCCCATGGACCATAGCCTGCCAGGCTCCTTTATCCATGGGATTCTTCAGGCAAGAATACTTGAATGGGTTTTCATGCCTTCCTCCAGGGATATTCCCAACCCAGGAATGGAACCTGTGTCTCCTATGTCTTCTGCATTGGCAGGCAGTTTCTTTACCACTGATGCCACCTGGGAAAAACAGCATCCTCATCCTGCTCAATGATATAGGGAGCTTTAGGAGAGGCACTTTTTCTGATTTTCCCTCTCCCTTCTCCTCTGTATCAAAAGTCTAGCTAATCTTCAAAAACTACTTCTTTTGTGGAGTATTTCACAATAGCATCGATCCACCATTTACCCATCCAACCATCCATCCATTCATCTATCCATCCATCTATCTACTTATTCATTTAACAAGTATTTTTTGAGCACCCACTAAGTTAAACAACCTGTGGATACAACAACAAACACTAGATTTTGTCCCTATCCTCATGGAATTTAACCACTTCATCTACAGGTATCTCTCATTTTCCTGATTGACCGTAGTTCTCTTTAGAAAGTTGGTGCCCTACTGCGGCCCGATATTTTCATGCATTTGTGACTTATCTCTCCAGTACAATTATAAGCACAACAAAACCAGAACTGTGTCTAATACTTTCTGATATTAGAAACTGGCAGGCCCAGTTGCTACACAGAGTGTTCAATCTGACTTGTGAATGAATCTGCAGGCGCAAATACTCTGCCCAGGTAGGAATGGAAGGTTCCTCTGGTGACTGTACTGGGACTTTGAGACACTGACTCATCCTTTTCCTGGCAGGCCTGCACTGGCCCATGGGTGGGGACTGAGAAGTGAGATGCTTTGTACAACAATCAGATTTAAGTACAAGGAAGAGCATGTACAATGAAAATTTTAAAAAGGAAAAGTGAAATATGACACTAGATGTGCTTGATGAAAAAGTGTGACTGCAGCTGTTTTCTGAGTGCCGTGGGCCACGTGACATCCTGCCATGTCATCCTCAAGTCACCTACTGCAATCTGATATATTCTGGACCAGAAACTTCTGTATGACTACAAACTGAGGCTGGAGTGTAAGGGTGGGCTGTCTTAGTCTTAATTATCAAAATCACCAAACTCACCTGTCTTATAAATCTTAGGTATAGAATTTCATTTTTTATTTGTGAATTTTTCCTTTTTTTTTTTTTCACCTATACTGAGAGCAGGACTGGCCTTTAGCAAACTGCAAATAAAAAAGTTTGGAGTACCCTCAACCTTTATTTTATTCACTTTCTCCCCTCCTTCCACCTTGACTGCACTCCTTTTTTCACCCATGGAACTTTCCAGGTGACTCAACTAAACCTGAGCACTACAACTACTAAAGCTCACTCCTTAGATCCCATGTTCTGCAACAAAAGAAACCACTGCAATAAGAAGCCTGCACATCTCAACTAGAGAGTAGCAAATCATCACTGCAGCTAAAGAAAGCCTGTGCAGAGCAACGAAAAGCCAGCACAGCCAAAAAAAAAGATAAAGAAAAGAAAATAAGATTATAAAAAATAAATAGAATCAAACCTGATGGTAAAGAAGAAGTCTTCCAGTGGAAGTTTAGATAGTATCACTTAGAGGTAAAGGCATGAGAAACATTTGGGGCAAACATACAGTGACTCTGAGATCATACTAATTGTCATGACTTTAGTGCTTCTGTTTCCTCCTTGCCTTTGTTATCAGGTAGTTATCTTGGGGTTTCCCTGGTGGCTCAGAAGTAAAGAATTCACCTGCAATGCAGGAGACCAGAAGACTCTGGTTCAATCTCTGGGTCGAGAAGATCCCTTGGAGGAAGAAATGGCAACCCACTCCTGCATTCTTGCTTGGAGAAGTCAATGGACCGAGGAGCCTGGTGAGCTACAATACATAGGGTCACAAAGAATCAGATGCGATTGAAGCAACGAGTATGCACACATGCAGCTTATCTTAAGCTCAAATCTTTTAAAAAGTAACTTTTAACCTTTCACTGTTGGGAAGACATGAGTTGTAAACAAAGGGCATGGTTTCAGATATATCTATTTCCTAGATGCCCTGTTTATAGAGTTCAATAGCATGCATCTTTAATAGAATTGACTAAAACTGTTGAAATTGTCAAATATCAAAGGGGAGTTTCTTTTGCTGACTGAGGAGATGAACACATGTCATAAAAGCAGTGACTCTTCAATTAGCTAGTGACTTTCCCTGGTGGCTCAGATGGCAAAGAATCTGCCTGCAATGTAGAAAACCCAGGTTTGATCCCTGGGTCAGGAAGATTCCCTGGAGAAGGAAATGTCAACCCACTCCAATATTCTTGCCTGGAGAATTCCATGGACAGAGAAGCCTGGTGGGCTGCAGTCCATGGGGTTGCAAACAGTTTGATACAACTGAGTGGTTAACATTTGCAGCAATTTTGAGAGTCATTCTAATAGTCTATGAGGATAATTCAAGCAAGAAAAGTTGTCACAGTGTGATTGATCATCACTTGCTGCTAAGATTGTCCTGAGTTCAGGTAGGGAATGGTCAGGTCCATGGAGACTGGAAATCAAGAAAGACTTCTTGATTTGAAGTCTTAATCCTGAACAAAGGTCATTTTTCCCACAAAGTCTTTCCTGGTTTCCAGTCCCTGTGGAATTGACCGATTGCCTTATCTGTATTCTCTAATTATCAGGAGTATCGCCTCTTCTGTTAGACTGTGAGTCTTTCAGGCAGAGATTGGGCCATTCACATCTGTAGCCTCAGTGCCTACAAAGTCTGTACAAGTGGATGCAATAAAGTATTTGTGAATTAATGAATTAATTTAACCTTACTCCATTTGTGTGGGTGAACATATTTTTTGGATTGGACAGAAATCACAGAAACTTGGAATAAGGTAACTGTTCAGTCTTCACTGGTCTCATCCATTTAAGGTACTGGATTAAAGACACATACAGAGGAAGGTTAGGGTAAGGACAAGGATGCTCTATCAATTTCAGCTTCCTAGATGATAGTGTAGATAAGTCGTCAAGTGTGTTTTGATACGCATGGTTTGCCCAAGAGTGGGTTGGAGCTCCAGGAACCTATGGGACTTAATCCAGATGTGGCTATTTTAGCAAGTATTTCCTAAGGTAGATAACTCAGGTTTAAAGTTGAACTGTTCTATGCTATGATTCTGTGGGAACCTGAGGCAATACTTTATCCTATTCAAAATAGCTGAACTCCTCGGCATTGAGATAGTTCTAGCCAAGCTAGGATATTAAAACACCTCCTCTTGCCAAATACAACATGCAGCATGAACCCAGAGCCAATCTGCTAAGACGTTGAAAGCGAACACGAGCAGGCAGACATACAAACAGCATGTACACTGCTTGTAGCATAGATGGTTTTGGACAATTCAAGAATTCTGCATCCCAGCTAAATGGTAAAAAGTTACAGGGTGTTTTTTCATCTTGTTGGTAAAGGTGGGGCTGCCTGTCCTCCCAGAGCATAAGACCTGGCCCTTCTTTATTGGGTTAAGCTCATATCCACTGACAGATCCTCCTGCCCCACCAGGTGACCTTGGGCCTCTGAAGAGCCAGCTCCTCCCAGCAATCAAACAGTTGCTACAGCTTCCATTCATTGGGGGTATTCCTCTCCTTCAGACTCACTCTCCAATTGTAGCTGGCCTTCTGTGATGACGCTAGTAGAGGCAATGCCAGTCACGCCTCTCTCCTTTTGGATAGAGGAGGAAATGTTGCTAGGAGGGAAGAGGAAGAAACTCCATTCTGGAGAGGACTAGGAGTAGCTTTGAAGTACAGTGAATGCCACTATTGTTGACTGAATTCTACTCTGTGTTGGGCACTTTATCCCTATTTCACTGACTCCTTCAAACAATCTGTAAGGTAAATACTAATGTTATGAGCTCCACTTTGCCAATGAAGTTCAGAGGAATTAAATAACCCACCAGCTCAGTTAACCAGTGAGGGCTGCCCTCTGATGATTCAGCTTACCCTTCTGTTCCATGTGGTCTCCTCTGTGTGTTATGTCCCAAAGGAAAGCTCCCTTAATACCTAGTTCTACAACAGTCTATTACACAGAGTGAAGTTGGTCAGAAAAAGAAAAACAAATATCATATATTAATGCATATATATGGAGTCTAGCAAAATGGTACTGATGAACCTATTTGCAGGGCAGGAATAGAGACTTGGACATAGAGAACAGACTTATGGACATAGCGCAGGCAAGAGGGTGGGATGAATTGAGAAAGTAGCATTAAAATTTGTACATTACCATGTGTAGCATAGCTAGCTAATGGGAAGTTGCTGTGTAACACAGGGAGCTCAACCTGGTGCTCTGTGACGACCTAAAGGGGTGGGATGGGGTGGGAGGTGGGACGGAGGTCAAGAGGCAGGGAGCATACGAATATCTGTGACTGATTCATATTGATGTCTGGCACAAACACACACAGCATTGTAAAGTAATTATCCTCCAATTAGAAATAAATGATAGAAAAAGACCTGGTTCTACCCTTTCTCCAAGACAATTGAGATGGGGAGAGATGAACCGAGGGCCACCTCTGGGATAGGAAGAGGCTTAGCGCTCTAGAGAATGACTTCCCCCCTATGCTTGTGTGATGGCGCTTGGCCTTAAATAACTGAAACAAGATGACAAGGATATCTCAAAAAGAGACCATGCCTCGGATCCTGGGCTTCTAGTTGGGGCTGCCTTCCACTCATTCAAACTCCTTTGGAGCCAATTTTGTAGAATTTAAGATTTTATTTATTTAATATAAATTGATATATTTTTCTTTACAATGACATACCCTTCACTGTGCTTGGGAAGGAAGTTTTATGATGGTCATTCTTAGTTATCAGATATTTCCTGAGCAACAACTTGGTAGCTGAAGGGGAAATAGCATTGAAAAGTAGCATTAAAATGCTTGCTGTCTGTTGACAGCAGCAGCAAGATAATATTAAACTTAATCTCATGTTCATCTTGGTACGACATTATTTAAACAACATGGAAAGAACCATGCTGGCCGCTAGGACCAGGCAGCAAAATGATGACTTTGGTAATATATGACTTCCAAATTCTTATTTTTACCTCTCATTAGAAATTTTACTGTCCTGATTTATCCTCATAATTTTAACTGATATTTGGTGTTACCAGGGGGGTTTATTTCAATATCCTTAACAATTCCCACTAGGGAACTATTTTTACTACTTACTGTAATTGGATTGTTAAAGTTTCCTGTGTAAGAAAATTAACATTTTTCCCATAGTTTAAAAAAAAAAAAAAAGCAGACATTAAAAAAAAAAAAAAGACCTTAAGGGAGAAACTCAGTTTGTGCTCCTGATTTGTGGTGGCTTTTTCTGGTTCATTTTTAAAGTATCCATTACCCAAAAGTCTCTAGAACATGTCCATGTTACAAAGTGTAGTTAAACTGTAGTTATATTTTAGTATTTTTGTATTTACTTATATTAGATTATATGTTTAAATATAGTTAAGTTACACAAACAATAGTTAAATGAATTACAGAAGCTAGAGTAGGAAATCCTCATGAAAGAGAAAGAAGCCAGAAAAATAATGTCTGAGCATCTCGAACCCTTGGAGCCTGCCTTGTAGGTCAAGAGACAGGAGTGGAAAGAGTTGATGAGAAATCTCTTGAAGCATCCTTTTTTCTTCCTGAAAAATCCAGGGATAGCAGAGGAGAGTAGGGTATTCGGAGCCCTGGGCTGCTGTGCCAGGAATAAGGATAACCTAGTATAATGGGCCAAGATACCCCTCAATAAATATTTGTTGATTTCACTGAGAGTGATGAGTCTTACTAGTGCCCAGATTCAGAATCATAAACTTCTTGCCTTGAAGCAATACTCTGAATTGCCCTTAGATGCAACCAAAGAAATGCAGGTTTTGAAGGGCAAGCTCATGTGATGGAGACAGTTGGTAATTAGACTACTCTGAAATAGTTCCTGTTACACAAAGCTCTTATTTTGACGCAAATCAATGCATCACTCTTTCCCTTTAAACTTTCTCCATTTCCTATGCAACTAAATCACAGCATGACCTTTAACAGCCTCTTAGTCTAAAATTCCCTTTTTCTTGGCTTGGAGGCACCCTGTTGTGTGATCATTCTCTGTAATAATAACGTATTGATGTTGGCTCTTAGAATAATGGCTGTTTCACTAGGACACTGACTATTGTAACCAAAGGATTAGTTGAAACTACTCTTTGTTTTGAAAGGAATCCAGTTGGAGAGGATCTTCTGTCCTGTTTGGAACTAATAGTCTTGAAAGGAGACTGTAGATTACATTTAATCTCAGGAATTATGTAGATGACGAAGGACGTTGCTAGAGCCAAGATGACTTGCTGGAGGGAGTCTTTTCTTCAGGGAGTCCATCCCTGCCATACATGCTCCACCATGAACACTTAGCACGCAGCAAAGGTTGTTCACCTGTAACAAGGAAGAGCCAATTGACCCTTGTTGGATCTGTTTCTTTGACTTTAATCTCTACCTTTCGTTACTTTTATTATCATACATAATAGCCTGCCTTAGAGAACCTTACCCCTCTGCCTGACAGTTAAACTAAAATGACTTAGTTCAGTTCATAAGGAGCTGACCCTGCCCATCTGTGAATGGCTGAAGAAAAGGAGAAATTAACACATCTCCTCCTATTTTGCAAGATAAATGGTCTTTCACTTTACTTCCCCACCTCCTTTCCCTCTCTGCTATATAAAAGAAATGGGCATCCAGACCTCAATAACATAGTTTTTGGAGACACTAATCTGCCATCTTCTTGGTCTCCTGGTGTGTGTGTGCTCACTGTGTCCAGCTCTTTGAGGCTTCATGGACTGTAGTCCACCAGGCTCCTTTTGTCCATGGAATTTTTCAGGCAAGAATACTGGAATGGGTTGCCACTTCCTACTCTAAGGGACCTTCCTGACCCAGGGATCAAACCCATGCCTTTTGCGTCTCCTGCATTGGTAGGCAGATTCTTTACCACTAGCGCCATCTGAGAAACCAGATTTTAGAATAAAGTCGTATTCCTAGCCTTGACACCTCAGTTTATTGGTCTGTCATGCAGAGAGCAGAGTCAACTCGGTGTTGATAGCATACTCTTTGCTCGAAATTCTTGCCTCTTGCCTTCTCTCTGTCTCTATCCATTCAGAAAATGCCTACTCATCCTTCTAGATTCAAGCTCAAGTACTGCTTGCTCTCAGCCTTCCCCAGCCCTCCCCCCCAGCCCTGTGCTGGAGCAGACACACTGCTGGAGGAGCTGTTGACAGGCATTTCTTCGCAAATCTTTGCTCAGTGACTTCACTTTGGTATCTTGAAATCAATCAAGCTGGATATATATAAATCAAGGAAACTGGCAAATGCTACAAATAAGAACAGTTCCCCCCAACCCCCTCATTTTTATCCATTTGCCAGCACCTACTGGGTACCACTCAGCTGGTTACTTTACACAGAGAGAAAACTCTCGGTGATAGTAGAACAAGGTTATAACACGAAAGAATGATCTTTTCAAGGTGCAAATCTCACATGAGGAAACACACACAGAGAAGGTCTTTGCCACTAATTCCAGTTCTCTTTCTACACACAAATTGTAAAGTTCTAAAGTTCTAAGCTGTGTAAAGCGACAACTTCTGTTTTGTCAATATTGAAGGTAGCAAAGGCTCCCTAGAAAAAGGTACTCCTGGGATTCAATAAGACAAGGTGACAATGAGGAAAGCTAAAATGCTGGGTTGGAGGGAGAAGCCAGGAGGTAGGGTGGGACAGGCATTTGGAAGCCCTACCAAGCCAAGACAGAAAAACCCAAATCCAATCTTTTGATCTCTCTGTGACTAACAGCTCCAAGCCACACAAAGCTGAGAGAGCCTTTCAAGATGAAGGGTTTCCACTCTGTATTTTGTCATTAGCTTTGTTTTTTATTTTTGTTATTTTAGCTGAAGGGTGGATTTGGACTAGACTGAGTGTATGTGCTATGGGGGAGGGGCAAGCAGCTGTCTCAGAGGTGACAGCAAAGCTTTCTGGGAGCTAAGCCATAATTAAGTGATAGGACAAATGTCAAATTTCAACAAGTGAAGCTCAGGAGAATTATCCGGATATGTTTCTATCCCACATGAAAACACAGGACTAATCCCCAAACAGGGAGTTGATAACAGATAGCAGGAACTTATCCTTTGAGATCCTCTTAGGCGTTTAAAGCCAAGTTAATACCATTTGAAAGGTGATGAAAGTTAGGATTTCCATGAAATTTACTTGATTTAAGATCCATAACATATTGCCAAGTGAACTCTGACGAGACTTCTGCTCTGAAGCTTCCAGGTAAGAAGAAATGAAAGAGGGACCAGAAAAACAAATAGAATTTCTAATATAGTTGAAGATTATCATTAGAGATGATACACCCCTAATGAACTCTACATTAGGGTGGGACAGAGACAGTCACGGAGTTTGGTATTTCTAATAAAAACGAAATTATGTGAGCAATCCATGGTCCTTAGTAGTATTTATTTTCAAAGTCAAGAGTTGTTTATATGTTTTTCCTTTATTCTGTGTTCTTAAAGCCAATTAGTCATGAAGCGGTGTCTCCCACTGTCTTGTCTGTGGTGTGTTTGCCTTCAGTCTGATAGAGCTCTGGCTCTGGGGAGGAGGTCAGGGGGCGATCTGCTTCCCAGAACTAGCTTTAAAATGCTTTTCTTTCCCCTTGGTTTGTGGTTATCATTAGCAGGGTCATAGACAGGGTTATGTTTTTGAGAAATGCATTCTTTTCTACCCAAGCTGGTGCTACCTACGAAATATCCCTCTCTGCCTGGAAAGAGAGGTTCGAGACATCAAGCGTTCTTCAGTGGCGTTCTCAAGGGAGGGGCTAAGGCACAGGGGTAGTCCTTGAGAAAGCAGACAAAAGAATTTCAGCAGGCCATTCTTTGGGTGCCCCCAAGCCTTCACTTCTCATCACACCATGAGCCGGGACCTCCGGAAACGGCTCACGGGGTGGACGGACAGTCCCTCTGCCTGGAACCCAGTGATCGCAGAGCTCCAGGCTCTCAGCGTGTGGACGGCATTTATCTCTACTAGCTCCTTCTAATACATTCTTTCTGCACTCAGTCTGCAACCACAAAGGGATATTACTAAAAACACAAAAGAGACATAGATAAGAAACTTAATATGCCAATTAAAATACCACGCAGAAACCAGAAGAAACCATTCTCAGACTTAAAATTCCCTGTACATATGCTGCCCCAAAGGAACTCCAGAAGGCACTACCCAAGCTAAAAGGAAATCTTTTAGTCATCTTGGAGCACAACACCCTTAGAGCTGAGAGATTTACCTCTTGGCTTGAGAGAGGTTTTACACTGAATTATTTGACACCCCCAACTCCCACATATTGGCAGCTCTGTAATTTTTGGTGAATATTCCTAATAATAATAGCTACCATTTCCTAAGTCCTTGGGGCTTCCCTGATACCTCAGTTGGTAAAGAATCTGCCTGCAATGCAGGAGACCTGAGTTTGATCCTTGGGTTGGAAAGATCCCCTGGAGAAGGGATAGGCTACCCACTCCAGTATTCTGGCCTGGAAAATTCCATGGAGTATATAGTCACAAAGAATCAGACACAACTGAGTGCCTTTCATTTTCACTAAGTCCTTAGTTGGATCACAAACCATTAGATGCTGTATATATATATATATACACACATATATACATATACACACACATATATATATAACCCATAAATATGGTTTACCTGGTGGCTTGGATGGTAAAGAATCCATCTGCCTATGCAGAAGACCCAGGTTTGATCCCTGGTTGGGACTATCCCCTGGAGAAAGAAATGGAAA
This sequence comes from Madoqua kirkii, assembly GCA_006408675.1. Taxonomy (NCBI): domain Eukaryota; kingdom Metazoa; phylum Chordata; class Mammalia; order Artiodactyla; family Bovidae; genus Madoqua; species Madoqua kirkii. The sequence continues at coordinate 1,055 of SJYC01012086.1, read as the reverse complement.
CTCACTCAAGTATTCTTGCCTGGAGAATCCCATGCACAGGGGAGCTAGGCAAGTTATAGCCCTGGGTCACAAAGAGTCAAACATGACAGAGTGTCTTTCGTACACACACACACACACACACACACACACACACACACATATAATTTTATGTTCATAAGAACTCTATACGAGAACTCTATACTAAGCCATAAAAAAGAATGAAATAATGCCATGTACAGCTACATGGATGGACCTAGAGATTATCATACTAAGTGAAATAAGCCAGACAAAAGCAAATACCATATGATATCACTTACATGTGGAATCTAAAAAAGTGATACAAATTAATTTATTTACAAAATAGAAACAGACTCACAGACACAGAAAAATAAGCTATGGTGTCACAATAAACTGTGGAAAATTCTGAAAGAGATGGGAATACCAGACCACCTAACCTGCCTCTTGAGAAATCTGTATGCAGGTCAGGATGCAACAGTTAGAACGGGACATGGCACAACAGACCGGTTCCAAATAGGAAAAGGAGTCCGTCAAGGCTGTATACTGTCACCCTGCTTATTTAACTGATATGCAGAGTACATCATGAGAAACACTGGACTGGAAGAAACACAAGCTGGAATCAAGATTGCCGGGAGAAATATCAATAACCTCAGATATGCAGATGACACTTCCCTTATGGCAGAAAGTGAAGAAGAACTAAAGAGCCTCTTGATGAAAGTGAAAGAGGAGAGTGAAAAAAGTGGCTTAAAGCTCAACATTCAGAAAACGAAGATCATGGCATCCAGTCCTATCACTTCATGGGAAATAGATGGGGAAACAGTGGAAACAGTGTCAGACTTTGTTTTTTGGGGCTCCAAAATCACTGCAGATGGTGAGTGTAGCCATGAAATTAAAAGAGGCTTAGTCTTTGGAAGAAAAGTTGTGACCAACCTAGATAGTATATTCAAAAGCAGAGACATTACTTTGCTGACTAAGGTCCGTCTAGTAAAGGCTATGGTTTTTCCTGTGGTCATGTATGGATGTGACAGTTGAACTGTGAAGAATGCTGAGCACCAAAG
>SJYC01012085.1:0-26122 GCA_006408675.1 Madoqua kirkii | reverse complement strand
GACATTACTTTGCCAACAAAGGTCCGTCTAGTAAAGGCTATCGTTTTTCCTTTGGTCATGTATGGATGTGAGAGTTGGACTGTGAAGAAGGCTAAGCGCTGAAGAATTGATGCTTTTGAATTGTGGTGTTGGAGAAGACTCCTGAGAGTCCTTTGGACTGCAAGGAGATCCAACCAGTCCATTCTAAAGGAGATCAGCCCTGGGATTTCTTTGGAAGGAATGATGCTAAAGCTGAAACTCTAGTACGTTGTTCACCTCATGTGCGAAGAGTTGACTCATTGGAAAAGACTCTGATGCTGGGACGGATTAGGGGCAGGAGGAGAAGGAGAGGACAGAGGATGAGATGGCTGGATGACATCACTGACTCGATGAATGTGAGTCTGAGTGAACTCTGGGAGATGGTGATGGACCGGGAGGCCTGGCGTGCTGCGATTCATGGGGTCACGAAGAGTCGGACATGACTGAGCGACTGAACTGAACTGAACCAAAGGGGAAAGGTGGAAAAGAGTGGTAAATCAGGAATTTGAGTGTAACACATACACACTGCTACTGCTGCTGCTAAGTTGCTTCAGTCGTCTCCGACTCTATTCGACCCCATAGACAGCAGTCCACCAGACTCCGCCATTCCTGGGATTCTCCAGGCAAGAGCACTGGAGTGGGTTGCCATTTCCTTCTCCAATAAATGAAAGTGAAAAGTGAAAGTGAAGTCACTCAGTCATGCCCGACTCTTAGTGATCCCATGGACTACAGCCTACCAGGCTCTTCCATCCATGGGATTTTCCAGGCAAGAGTACTGGAGTGGGGTGCCATTGCCTTCTACACACTACTGCATATAAAATAGATAATCAACAAGAACCTACTGTATAGCACAGTGAACTATACTCAGTATTATGTAATAACTTATATGGGAAAAGAACCATTGTGTTGTATACTTGAAATGAACATAACACTGTAAACTATACTTCCATAAAAAAATTTTTTTTTTTAATTTCTACTACCCAGAAAAAATAGAACTCAATGGCACCCGACTCTAGTACTCTTGCCTGGAAAATCCCATGGATGGAGGAGCCTGGTGGGCTGCAGTCCATGGGGTCGCTAGGAGTCGGACACGACTAAGCAACTTCACTTTCACTTTTCACTTTCATGCATTGGAGAAGGAAATGGCAACCCACTCCAGCGTTTTTGCCTGGAGAATCCCAGGGACGGGGGAGCCTGGTAGGCTGCCGTCTCTGGGGTCACACGGAGTCGGACGCGACTGGGGTGACTTGGCAGCATAAGATAGGCATTAATAGCCCCATATTATAGATGAAGAAATTAAATGTTTAAAAATTTATTAATTTTCTTACCTTATGCCAAGTGCCGGGATAGGGCTTTTACACAAATGACTTCATTTGTCCTTAGCTTGTCCTTGGCTTAACACTTCCGAAATGCCAAGTATTCCAAGAGCTTTGCACATATTAATGCACATAATTCTCCCAACAGTACAATGATGTAGGTGCCATTATATGGCTACTTTACAGATGGTGAAGTGGAGCAGAGAGGTTAAGGGCTTTTCCATAGCTAAGCAGTAGAGCCGGGAGATGAACCCAGTCTGGCTTTCAGACATAGACTGAGCGCGTGGAGCCTAAGCCACCTGACTACACTGCCTCTCTCCCAACCGCTTCTCACACGGGTGGCTATTGTTTCAGACAAGACCATTTGCCCAAGAACCTCCAGCAGAAGAGGAGACTCTCTGGGACCCTAGGGCCTTGTTCAAGTGACCTGCTGTCTATCCATCCTGCTTTTCCCCATTAGGGCTTTGGAGCTTCAGGTATTTCAGGAATAAAAAAAAAAGAAACTTTACCAACTGCTCGCCAGAATGAAGGACTGGACTCTGTTCCTAGTATATATTCAGTAAGCATTCTTAGCTAACTCTGAACATTAATTAGATATTACTTAGAAGGGAACAGATGTTCACATAGCATGGATCAGGGTCCCACAAAGGTATTTCTTTTGGTTCTCATCCAAATTGCACAATATAGAAATCAGAAATCTTTGCAAAACAATACTTGTGTAAAAGTAATGGACATTGTGTCAGATGCTGCTTATCACTGTTATTTATCACTCTCTTTATTTTATTCTTATATTTTAAAAATTGCAACCAGCATGACAAGAACATTTTAATATTGTTATATATATATATATGTCTACACATATATATCCACATACATACACACATACAAACAGAACTACATTCTTCCAATCTTTGAACTGCCTGTTTTAAAGTTGCATGTAACTTCTTTCAAATTCTTTCCTAAAAAATTTACAATCAAGAAAAGTTTATGCGAGACGCTAAACACAGATAGAATGTTTGGTTTTACTTAAGGGGAAGTTTAAATATAAACAGTTTTTGTAAAGCAAAGAATATCTTAGGACTTAAAATCAAGCTCAGAGAGATGATTTCTACTGGATGCTCAATAACCTCTACTTTGTGGTGTTTATGTCTTTGTATAACCCCCTCTACTTGATCATCAGTTCAGTTGCCCAGTCATGTCTGACTCTTTGAGACCCCATGGACTACAGCAGGCCTCGATGTCCATCACCAACTCCCATAATTTACTCAAATTCTTGTCCTGAGTTGGTGATGCCATCCAACCATCTCATCCTCTGTTGTCCCCTTCTCCTCCTGCCTTCAATCTTTGCCAGCATCAGGGTCTTTTCCAATGAGTCAGCTCTTCACATCAGGTGGCCAAAATATTGGAGTTTCAGCTTCAGGGTCAGTCTTTTCAGTGAATATTCAGGACTGATTTCCTTTAGGATGGACTGGTTGGATCTCCTTACAGTCCAAGGGACTCTTGCTCAACACCACAGTTCAAAAGCATCAATTCTTTGGTGCTCAGCTTTCTTTATAGTCCAACTCTCACATCCATACATGACCACAGGAAAAAACCATAGCCTTGACTAGATGGACCTTTGTTGGCAAAGTAATATCTCTGCTTTTTAATATACTTTCTAGGTTGGTCATAGCTTTTCTTCCAAGGAGTAAGCATTTTTTAATTTCATGGCTGCAGTCACCATCTGCAGTGATCTTGGAGCCCCCCAAAATAAAATCTGTCACTGTTTCCATTATTTCCCCATCTATTTGCTATGAAGTGATGGGACCGGATGCCATGACCTCAGTTTTCTGAATGTTGAGCTTTAGGTGAACTTTTTCACTCTCCTCTTTCACCTTCATCAAGAGGCTCTTTAAGTATTCTTCATTTTCTGCCATAAGGGTGGTGTCATCTGCATATCTGAGGTTATTGATATTTCTCCCGGCAATCTTGATTCCAGCTTGTGTTTCTTCCAGTCCAGCATTTCTCATGATGTACTCTGCATATAAATTAAATAAGTAGGGTAACAATATACAGCCTTGATGTACTCCTCTTTCTATTTGGAACTAGTTGTTCCATGTCTAGTTCTAACTGTTGCTTCTTGACCTGCATACAGGTTTCTCAAGAGGAAGGTCAGGTGGTCTGGTATTCCCATCTCTTTCAGAATTTTCCACAGTTTATTGTGATCCACACAGTCAAAGGCTTTGGCATAGTCAATAAAGCAGAAATAGATGTTTTTTCTGGAACTCTCTTGCTTTTTTGATGATCCAGCGAATGTTGGTAATTTGATCTCTGGTTCCTTTGCCTTTTCTAAAACCAGCTTGAACATCTGGAAGTTCATGGTTTGTGTACTTTTGAAGCCTGGCTTGGAGAATTCTGAGCATTACTTTACTAGCATGTGAGATGAGTGCAATTGTGCGGTAGTTTGAGCATTCTTTGGCATTGCCTTTCTTTGGGACTGAAATGAAAACTGACCTTTTTCAGTCCTGTGGCCACTGCTGAATTTTCCAAATTTGCTGGCATATTGAGTACAGCACTTTCACAACATCATTGGTTGGACTTACTGACTCATTTCTACAGACAAGAACACAGGAGCAGTGATGGCATGTTATCTCAAGATAAGTTATAAAATGACAGTGGCTTTGGTCTCCAGTGTTCGCTCTTACTCTCAATTACTCACCCTGGAGGAGCCAGCTGCCATGCTGTGAGCTGCCCTTGTGGGGAGGTCCCCAGGGCAAAAATGTATGTCTCCTGCCAACAGCCAGTGAGAATGTGAGACCTACCAACAGCCACGTGGGTGAGCCTGGATATGCTGGCAGCCCCCTACCCAAACTTTGACTGCAGCCTTGGGAGACACCCTGAGTCAGAAGCACCCAGTCTAGCTGCACCCAGATTCTTGACTCATAGAACTTGTGAGTTAATAAATTTTCATTGCTTTAAGCCAACTGAGTGTGGTGGTAATTTGTTTATCAGCCCTGTATAATCAATAAAGAGCTTCCCTGGTGACTCAGTGGTAAAGAATTTGCCTGCAATGCAGGAGACCTGGATTTGATCCCTGGGTTGAGAATATCCTCTAGAGAAGGAAATGGCAAGCCTCTCCAGTATTCTTGCCTGAGAAATCCCATGGACAGAGTCCTTGGTGTCACAAGAGTCAGATAGGACTTAGTGACTAAACTACCACCATCATAGTCAATAATGCAACAACAACAACAACAACAGCAACAACAAAAGGATAGGCTATGGAGCCAAGGAAAGCTTGACTAAAGTCTACTTGAGTAACACAGCTGTGCAGTGGTGGACAGTTTAACCTCTTTGAGCCTCCACTTTCTCATCTATGAAGCAGAATAATGGTTATTACCTTATAAGACTATTACCAGTGACTAGTGAAAGGTCTAAGATAATTTGGGTGCTGTTGGGCTACATCCCACAAGCCTGCAAGCCCCATACTTGCTTATCCTCAAGACCAAAGAAAAAGCCTGGAGTCAGTGACAGAGGCATCATGATTTAATGGATGGGGTGATCTTACATGTATGAAGCAAGGTCCTGGAACAACATCTCACGGTGTGTGGCCGATGGCAGGCAAGACATGGCAGCAGGCTTTGCTCCATGGTGGGGTGAGGGTGGGGGGATAGGGAGGGTAGTGTGTGCATGTTTGCAGTTATAAGTGGAATTGACAGTCAGGTTGGCAGTCTGTTACCAGGGAAGCCCACAGAGCAAGATGCCCTTCACTGCTGTCATAGTGGAGATGGTTCTGATCTAAAGATTAGGACCATCACTTGCTGAGTCTGAGGGCAAGTACTGATTAGGCTCTGTGATTATAACAGAAGGTCAGACAGGTGAGTAGGATGTTAATGAAGCAGGAACTGGTCTAGCAGGGGATGTACAGAGAGCAAGAGAGCAGCCATCTTGAGTGGCCTGGCCATTCAGATGCTAATCTAATATTTCCTGTCTCTTTCCTCCCCTCTCAGTACTCCCTTTAATCCCATTTTTCTTCTTTATCACCCTTTATTGAGCAACGGAGTATTTGAAACAATAGTGAGAGTGGAAAATTTTGAGTGGTGTTTAGAAGCCAGGATATAGCAGAATCTCAAACATAGTGATGCTTTAGAGGTGCAGGAAGACAGGAGCAGTCACCCCTAAAGATGCATTTTCCTGCCAAAAAGTTTGTTTTCTGATTTCATTACAGGACTGGTTATAAAGATATGCAGGTGTTTAGTTATCTCTCCCCCTAAACTGAATATTCTCAGAGTGATGAATGAAAGATGAACTTAAGTTGCCATGATTCTTCCCATAGTACTAAATATACAATGTCTTCTCCCAACATTTCTGAAACTAATTTTATTCTTTTTCTGGGGAAGAATAAAACTGAAGAAAAGAGAAAACCAGAGGTTCAGCAGCCTTTGGCAGCTCTTGCAAGGTATACAGAGGCCCCAGTTTCCCAGCTGAGAGCAAGGTCTAATATCTGAAACAAAACAAAAGCATTTATTGACTGTTAGGCAGACAGACAGAGGAGCCTGGTGGCTACAGACAGAGGAGTCTGGTGGGCTACAGTCCATGGGGTTGCAAAGAGTCAGACATGACTAAGCACACACATGCACAGAAGCGAACAGCTTAAATTTCCTGATAGTCCAAGACCAGTCCTAAATTCATCTTAATTCAAAGTTTGATTATAGGGCCTTCCTGGTGGCTGGAGCTATAGAATCTGCTTACCAATAAAGGAGACGCAAGGTTGATCCCTGGTCCAGGAAGATCCCATATGCTGTGGAGCAACTAAGCCCATGCACCACAATTATTGAGCCTGTGCTCTAGAGCCTGCAAATACTGAGCTCACACACCATAACTACTGAAGCCTGCATGCCCTAGAGCCCATGCTCTGCAATAAGAGGAGCCATCGCAATAAGGAGCCTGTGCACTGCAACTGCAGAGTGGCCCAGCTCGCCACAATAGAGGAAAGCTCGAGCAGCAGTGAAGACCCAGCACAGCCAAGAAAAAGTTCGTTTACAGCCCAGCAAGTGTCAAAGAGCACTAGAAACAGTGAGGAGGACCACCTGCTGGTCCTCTGTCATCCACTTGCCACGTGACCATGAAGCTAGGTAACAATATTTCTGAAGTCAAGAGAGAGGAAGAAAAGGTCCCTAAGGTTCCTTCGGTGAAAAAAGCCATTAAACTAGTTATAGACTTTCATATTCCTTCCCCCTCCCGGCCTCCTGCTCCCTGAACTGAGCCTTCTACTTAGATATGTCTGGACCAGGAGCAAATAAATATAACATTATGCTGTAATTTAGAGCACATAAAGTCTGCTTTTGATTATAAAATCTGGATTTAAAATGAGAACTCCTGATAGTCTGTAGTGGTGGGAACAAAATGTATATGGAGCTAGGCATGAGGATAAAATTAAAGCCTCATGTCCCTCAGCAGGAAGTCAACAGACAGTGCTCAACACTAAAAAGTGGAGAAGTGGCAATACACAAGTGCTACTGAGAGATAAGAAAATAAATATCAAAAGAATTGACTGAAGACTTGAAAGTGAATGAGTCTGGGAAAAAGAGGACTGCTATTCTTTATAACAAGACTATTAAAATATCAAGTCTTTGAGGTAAATACTTTTAAACTTTGATTGAAAAATACAAACTACAACTAGTAAACATATTCTCTCAAAATATAAAAACAATTAAGCTGTAGTGGGTATGCAGGCAGACATTAGATGAGGCTAGTATTAGTCGATATGAGGTAGACCCATGGAAACACTGCAAGCCAGGATGAGATTTTTAGTCTTTATTCTAAAGTCTGTGGAAAACCCCCAAAATAACTTAAACAGAGATGCCACACGATCAGATTTTCTTTTGAAAACAGCAATCCATAAGACTAAAATTCACAAGAAAAGGGATCACAACAGTTTACTGTAACCGTCGCATCTAGAGGCAGAGCCTAATGGCTCTCAATAAATAACTGATGAATGAATGAAAGTCCATTTCCTTCTGCATGTCTGCTTTCTCATCTGTATAATGGGGAGAATAAACCTGCTTCTCACCTTGTCTGCCCTCTTTTTTATCTATTCCCAGGAAGACTGGGAAGATAAATGATGTAATAAATATAAAATATCTTGAGTACCTTATGAAGCACCAGTCCTTAAAAGAGTGGTAGCAAAAAGATCCTGATAGGCTGAGAAGTAAAACATCTGTAAATTACATTAAATGTAAATATCTGTTCTGGTTTGTGGCAGTAGAATTATCCCGAATGAAGTAGTGAGGGACCGAGAGTGCACTTCAAAAAAACTGATCCCTGAAGCTGTTTTTCCATTTGCACTTAAAGATATTTAGACTGAAGTAACCATTTTCTTCTTGGGAGCACACTATAAATGCAGCCTAGTCAATGAATCAGGTTGTATGTGCATGTGTGTGTATATGTGTAAACACACACATATATATATTGCATATTTATCATATAAGCATGCTTTCTAGAAAAATTTATGTAAGCAACAGGAGTTTGTCATAAGCAATAAAATCTTTTATGTGAATTCTTTCCCATTCTTTCCAAGGGGATTTCTCTCTTTTTTTTTTTTTTTTCCACAACTCAGTTTCAGACTCAAGTGAGTCCCTGCTGCTATTTTTTCCCCAGTCACTCTTGTCTTCCTTGCCTTTGCCAGAGCACACTGAAGTGAAAGGCGGGCCATTCTTGGACTGGTTTTGCTGATTAAATGAGGACTTTTGGCATCAATGTTCTTTTGCAGCTTGGCAGGTCATGAAGAACTGGAGGAAACATTCCCATCCCGTATTATTTGTGACAGAATTCAGGTGATTACAGAACAGAGAAGTTCATGAAAACATTAACATTCCCCTGAGAGATTACTGTTGAAAGGACGAACCATGAGAGGTATTTGAAGCTGAGAAAGGCCCTCCTTGCCTCACTCCGACTTTTATTGTCAGAGCTGGATACTTGTAGCCTAAAGTTTGCACTCTGCCTTTGTGGCACCGAAATAGTCTCACTTTATCTTGACATTGTCAGGCGCCCAAGCACTGAACTTGAGATTCACCATAATAGCTCTAGCCTCACTCTTAGTCTCCCCCTGCATCCGTCTTTCTGCCTCACTCATTCTGTCTTACAAATATGAAAAACTTTTCTCATGTGTTAACTAAAAAATAAATTCCATCAGTCTTTCATTTGTTTGCAGAGAAACAGAAAAAGTGGAAGATTTATAAAGTGGAAAATATAAAATATTATTGAAAGAAATTAAAACCTAAATAAACAGGTCAATCCCATGTTCATGGATCAGAAGATTTAAGGTTGTTAAGGGAGCAATACTTCCCCAAACTGATTTACAGATGTGACATATTCTATTAAAATCCCAGCTGCCTTTTTTTATCCAGATATTAACAAGCTGTTCCTAAATTTATATGGAAATCAAAGGATCCAAAATAGCCAAAACAATCTTTAAAAAGAACAAAGTTAGAAGACTCATACTTCCTGATCTGAAGACTTTCTATAGACCTATAGTAATCAAGACAGTGTAATTTTGGCATAACAAAAGATATACTATCAATGGAATAGAACTGATGGGAGAGAAATAAACTCTTACATTTATGTCAAAGAACAAGGGTGCCCAAACAATTCAATGTGTAAAGAGTTATCTTCCACAAAGGGTGCTAAGACAACTAGATATTCACATGGAATGAATGAAGTTGAACCCCTTACCTTAAAGCATATACAAAATTAAGTGGAAATGGGTTATAGACCTCAATATAAGAGCTAAAACAATAAAAGAAAGTGTAGGTGTAAGTTTTTGTGATTTGGATTATATAATCATTTTTTAGGATCACCAAAGCACAAACATACACAAAAAACATTGGACTTCATCAAAATTTAAAATTTTCATACTTCAAAGGATGCCATCAAGAAAGTAAAAGACAACTCAGAGGATAGAGAAAATATTTGCAAATCATATATCTGCTAAGAGATTATATTCACTGTCTATAAACAATACATAATTCAAGGATAAAAGACAAATAATCCAATAAAAAATGAATTTGAATAGAAACTACTCTGGAAGAGATGTGCAAATGGGCAGTAAGCTCATGAAAAGATGTCTAACATAATTAGTTGTTAGATAAATGAAAATGAAAATCACAATGAGATACCATTTTGTATCCACTAGGATGGCTACAATCAAAAAGACAGATAATAACAAGCACTGACTAGTAAGTGGAGAAAGTAGGAATACCATTTAGAGGCAAATATCCAGGAGAACTGAAAACATCAACATAAAAACTTATCCACAAATGTTCATAGTGGCATTATAATAATAGACCAAAAGTAGAAGCTGCAAATATCTATCAGTTGATGAACGAATAAACAAAATGATACATCCATACAGTGGATATACAAAGCAGTATAGCCGTACAATGTGTTATTCAGTGATAAAAAGGATTGAACCACTGATACATGCTGTAATATGGATGGGCCTTGAAAACATACTAAGTGAAAAAAGTCAGACACAAAAGTCTACATGTTATGTGATTTCACTTATCTGAAATGTCTAAAATAGGGAAATTCATAGAGATAGAAATTAATAGATAAGTAGTCTCCACCCAGGCACCACTATGCTTGGACTCATGGGTTGTGTGGCTGCTACCTGGGCCTCAGGGTCCTTGTGGGGATTTAGCACTTCAGCATTGCTACCACAAGCCCAGCTCTTTCTGAGGGTCACCTCAGTAGAGCTCCAGGCTGTCAGAGACTATGCTGATCAAACCTTTCATTGCCAAAGGCATGTGCCACCACTGGGCACATGATGGCTGTCTTTGGAGCAGTGGTAGATGTCCAGTTTTGTGAGGAGCTGCCACCCATCCCTAAATGCCCTGGAAGTGCAAGGCAGGGAGCCAAGCTGGTTTTGGAGATGGCTCAATCTGTGAGTGAGAGAACAATAAGGACCATTGCCATGGATGGTAAGGAAAGCATGGTTAGAGGCCAGAATGTCCTGGATTCTGGTACATCAATCAAAATTCCTGTTGGCCCTGAGACCTTGGGTAGATTTGTGAATGTCACTGGAGAACCTTTGATGAGAGGGGTCCCCTCAAAACCAAACAATTTGTTGCTTTATGTGCTGAAGCTCCTGAATTCATGGAGATGAGTGTTGAGCAGGAAATTCTGGTTACTGGAATAAAGATTGTGGATCTGCTGGCTCCCTATGCCAAAGGCAGCAAAATTGAGCACTTTGTTGGTGCTGGAATTGGCAAGACAGTACTGATCATAGAGTTAATCAACAATGTTGTTAAGCCTGTGATGGGTACTCTGTGTTTGCTGGTGTTGGTGAGAGGATGAAAGAGGATAATGACTTATTCCATGAAATGATTGAGTCTGGTGATATCAACTTAAAAAATTCTACCTCCATGGTAGCACTGATATATTACCAAATGAATGAACTGCCTGATGCTCGAGTTTGGGCAACTCTGACTATGTTGACTGTAGCTGAATACTTCAGAGACCAAGAAAGTCAAGATGTATTGTTGCTTATTGATACCATCATTTGTTTCATCCAGGCTGGCTCAGAGGTATTGGCTTTATAGGGCAGAAGCCCTTCTGCAGTGGGTTATCAGCCTACTCTGGCCACTGACACGGGTACCACACAGGAAAGAATAACCACCACCCAAAAGGGATCTATCACATCTTACTCTGCTGACTAAGGTCCGTCTAGTCAAGGCTATGGTTTTTCATGTGATCGTGTATGGATGTGAGAGTTGGACTGTGAAGAAGGCTGAGTGCCGAAGAATTGATGCTTTTGAACTGTGGTATTGGAGAAGACTCTTGAGAGTCCCTTGGACTGCAAGGAGATCCAACCAGGCCATTCTGAAGGAGATCGGCCCTGGGATTTCTTTGGAAGGAATGATGCTAAAGCTGAAACTCCAGTACTTTGACCACCTCATGCAAAGAGTTGACTCATTGGAAAAGACTCTGATGCTGGGAGGGGTTGGGGGCAGGAGGAGAAGGGGACGACAAAGGATGCGATGGCTGGATGGCATCACTGACTCAGTGGATGTGAATCTGAGTGAACTCAAGGAGTTGGTGATGGACAGGGAGGCCTGGCGTGCTGCGATTTATGGGGTCGCAAAGAGTCGGATACGACTGAGCCACTGAACTGAACTGAACTGAAGGCTATCTACATGCCTGCTGATTACTTGACTGTCCCTGTCCCTGCCACTACTTTTGCCCATGTGGACACGCACCACTGTGCTGTCCCATGTTATTGTTGAGCTGGGCATCTATCCAGCTATGGATTCTCTGGACTCCACCTCTTGCATCATGAATCCCATTGTTGGCAATGAGCATTATGATGTTGCCTCTGGGGTGCAAAAGATACTGTTGTTATTGCTGCTTAGTTGCTCAGTCATATCTGACTCTTTTGTGACCCCAAGGACTGTAGCTGTCTAGCCTCCCCTGTCCATGGGATTTCCCAGGCAAGAATACTGGAGTACTTTGCTATTTCCTTCTCCAGGAGATCTTTCTGACCTGATCTTTCCTCCTCCAGGGATCAGACCTGCATCTCCCACATTGTAGGTGAATTCTTTACTTCTGAGTCACTGGGGAAACCCAATTATGATAATAGGTAGAATTTATTGAAACCTCAACATATTCCAGGTAGTGTGGCAAGCACTTTACATTATTCCCAACTATTAATTGTTTCCATGCAAATGATCCTGTGTGTGTTAGTCACTCAGTCGTGTCCAACTCTTTGCAACCCCATGAACCTGCCAGGCTCCTCTGAAGATGGAATTCTCCAGGCAAGAATACTGGAGTGGGCTACCATTTATAGGATGACAAATCCCTCATTACATCATTGCTGTGGATGATGATTGGTCTGGATGAACTTTCTGAAGAAAAGTTAACTGTGTCCTGTGCATTGAAAATACAGCTTTTCTTGTCTCAGTCATTACAAGTGGCCGAGGTCTTTACCTGTCATATGCGGCAACTGGTACCTTGAAAGAGATAATCAAAGGATACCAGCAGATTTTGGCAGGTGAATATGACCATCTCCCAGAATGGGCCTCTATATGGTGCGACCCGCTGAAAACGCTGTGGCAAAAGCTGATAAGCCACTGAAGAGCACTGGTGAGGCGTCCTTTCAGCAAACTAAGTACTCAGCCTCCAGCTGTCCCTCTTTACCCCTCATCCAAAGATCACTATTTTCTCTCTGGGCCACTGGAGAGGCTATATTAAAGACTTTGCATTCTGTCTGAAGAGTATTTCTAGTAGTTGCCAAGGACTGGAAGGAGAGGGAAGTGGAGAATGACTGTTAATAGACATGGAGATTTTTGGAGGGGATTACAAAATGTTCTGGAATTAGGGAGTTCAGTTCAGTTCAGTCACTCAGTCATGTCCGACTCTTTGCGACCCCATGAATTGCAGCAAGCCTGATGGTTGTAAAATCTTGTGAGCATGCTCAAAACCACTGAATTGGGCACATTAAATTTTTATGGAACGAATTATGTTGCAAAACAACTTTGCAAAGATTATTGTTAAAATGCTTAATGAGTTCAGTTTAGTCACTCAGTCGCTTCCAACACTTTGCAACCCCATAGACTGCAGCACGCCAGGCCTCCTTGTTCATCACCAACTCCCATAGTTTACTCAAATTCATGTCCATTGAGTCAGTGATACCATCCCATCTCATCATCTGTTGTCCCCTTCTCCTCCTGCCTTCAATCTTTGCCAGCATCAGAGTCTTTTCCAATGAGTCAGCTCTTTGCATCAGGTGGCCAAAGTACTGGAGTTCCAGCTTAAACATCAGTCCTTCCAATGAACACCCAGGACTGATCTCCTTTAGGATTGACTGGATGGATCTCCTTGCCATCCAAGGGACTCTCAAGAGTCTCCTCCAACACCACAGTTCAAAAGTATCAATTCTTTGGTGCTCAGCTTTATTTATAGTCCAACTCTCATATCCATACATGACTACTGGAAAAACTATAGCCTTGACTAGACGGACTTTTGTTGGCAAAGTCAAATCTCTGCTTTTTAATATGCTTTCTAGGTTGGCCATAACTTTTCTTTCAAGAAGCAAGCATCTTTTAATTTCATGGCTGCAGTCACCATCTGCAATGATTTTGGAGCCCAAAATATAAAGTCTGTCATTGTTTCCCCATCTATTTGCCATGAAGTGATAGGACTGGATGCCATGATCTTCGTTTCCTGAATGTTGAGCTTTAAGTGAAATTTTCACTCTCCTCTTTCACTTTCATCAAGAGGCTTTTTAGTTCTTCGCTTTCTGCCATAAAGGTGGTGTCATCTGCATATCTGAGGTTATTGATATTTCTCCTGACAATCTTGATTCCAGCATGTGCTTCATCCAGTCCAGTGTTTCTCATGATGTACTCTGCATATAAGCTAAATAAGCAAGGTGACAATATACAGCCTTGACATATTCCCTTTCTGATTTGGAACCGATCTGTTGTTCCATGTCCAATTTTAACTGTTGCTTCCTGACCTGCATACAGATTTCTCAGGAGGCAAGTAAGGTGGCCCAGTATTCCCGTCTCGTGAAGAATTTTCCACATTTGTGGTGATCCACACAATCGAAGACTTTGGCATAGTCAATAAAGCAGAAGTAGATGTTTTTGGGGGGGGGGGGCGTCCCTCATAGCTCAGTAGCTAAAGAATCTACTTGCAATGCAGGAGACCTGGGTTAGATTCCTGGGTCAGGAAGATCCCCTGGAGAAGGAAATGGCAACCCACTCCAGTATTCTTGCTTAGAGAATCCCATTGACAGAGGAGCCTAGCAGTCTACAGTCCATGGGGTTGCAAGAGTCAGATATGACTTAATGACTAAACCACCACAGATGTTTTTCTGGAACGCTCTTGTTTTTTTTTTTTTTTTTTTGGTAATCCAATGAATGTTGGCAATTTGATCTCTGGTTCCTCTGCCTTTTCTAAAACCAGCTTGAACATCTGGGAGCTCATGGTTCATGTACTGTTGAAGCCTGGCTTGGAGAATTTTGAGTGTTATTTTACTAGCATGTGAGATGAGTGCAATTGTGCAGTAGTTTGAGCATTCTTTGGCATTGCCTTTCTTTGGGACTGGAATGAAAACTGACCTTTTCCAGTCCTGTGGCCATGGCTGAGATTTCCAAATTTGCTGGCATGTTGAGTGGAGTACTTTCACAGCAACATCTTTCAGGATTCGAAACAGCTCAACTGGAATTCCATCACCTCCACTAGCTTTGTGTGTAGTGATGCTTCCTAAGGCCCAGTTGACTTCGCATTCCAGGATGTCTGGCTCTAGATGAGTGATTATACCATCGTGATTATCTGGGTCATGAAGATCTTTTTTGTACAGTTCTGTGTATTCTTGTCACCTCTTCTTAATATCTTCTGCTTCTGTTAGGTCCCTACTATTTCTGTCCTTTATCGAGCCCATCTTTGCATGAAACGTCCCCTTGGTATCCCTAATTTTCTTGAAGAGATCTCTAGTCTTTCCCATTCTATTGTTTTCCTCTATCTCTTTGCACTGATCACTGAGGAAGTCTTTCTTATCTCTCTTTGCTATTCTTTGGAACTCTGCATTCAAATCTTTTCTTTTCTCCTTTGCTTTTTGCCTCTCTTCTTTTCACAGCTATTTGTAAGGCCTCCTCAGACAACCATTTTGCTTTTTTTGCATTTCTTTTTCTTGAGGATGGTCTTGATCCCTGTCTCCTGTACAATGTCATGAACCTCCATCCATAGTTCATCAGGCACTCTGTCTATTAGATCTAGTCCCTTAAATCTATTTCTCACTTCCACTGTATAATTGTAAGGGATTTGATTTAGGTCATACCTGAATGGTCTAGTGGTTTTCCCTACTTTCTTGAATTTAAGTCTGAATTTGGCAATAAGGAGTTCATAATCTGAGCCACAGTCAGCTCCTGGACTTGGTTTTGTTGACTGTATAGAGCTTCTCCATCTTTGGCTGCAGAGAATATAATCAATCTGATTTCAGTGTTGACCATCTGGTTATGTCTATGTGTAGAGTCTTCTCTTGTGTTGTTGGAAGAGGGTGTTTTCTATGACCAGCACGTTCTCTTGGCCAAACGCTATTAGCCTTTGCCCTGCTTCATTCTGTACTCCAAGGCCAAATTTGCCTGTTACTCCAGGTGTTTCTTGACTTCCTACTTTTGCATTCCAGTCCCTTATAATGAAAAGGACATCTTTTTGGGGTGTCTAGTTCTAGAAGCTCTTGTAGGTCTTCACAGTACCATTCAACTTTAGCTTCTTCAGCATTACTGGTTGGGGCATAGACTTGGATTACCGTGATACTGAATGGTTTGCCTTGGAGATGAACAGTGATCATTCTGTCGTTTTTGAGATTGCATCCAAGTACTGCATTTCAGACTCTTTTGTTGACCATGATGGCTACTCCATTTCTTCTAAACGATTCCTGCCCACAATAGTAAATATAATGGTCATCTGAGTTAAATTCACCCATTCCAGTCCATTTTAGTTCACTGATTCCTAATATGTTGATGTTCACTCTTGCCATCTCCTGTTTGACCATTTCCAATTTACCTTGATTCATGGACCTAACATTCCAGGTTCCTATGCAGTATTGTTCTTTACAACATCATACTTTGCTTCTATCACCAGTCTCATCCACAACTGGGTGGTATTTTTTTTTTTGCTTTGGCTCCATCTCTTCATTCTTTCTGGAGCTATTTCTCCACTGATCTCTAGTAGCATATTGGGCACCTTCTGACCTGAGGAGTTCCTCTTTTGGTATCCTATCATTTTGCCTTTTCATACTGTTTATGGAGTTCTTGAGGCAAGAATACTGAAATGGTTTGCCATTCCCTTCTCCAGTGGGCCACATTTTGTCAGACCTCTCCCCCATGACCCATCCGTCTTGGGTAGCCCTACATGGCACAGCTTATAGTTTCACTGAGTTAGACAAGGCTATGGTCCACGTGATCAGATTGATTAGTTTTCTGTATCTGTGGTTTTCAGTCTGTCTGTGCTCTGATCAAGAAGGATAAGAGGCTTATGGAAGCTTCCTGATGGGAGAGATTGACTGAGGGGAAATTGGGTCCTGTTCTGATGGACAGAGCCATCCTCAGTAAATCTTTAATCCAATTTTCTGTTGATGGGTGGAGCCATGTTCCTTCCCTGCTATACTATGGTGGAGGTAATGAAGAAAATGCGACCTCCTTCAAAAGATCCCATGCATGTACTGGTGCACTCACTGCCTCCAACCTTGCAGCAGGCCACCATGGACCCATGCCTCCACTGAGGACTCCTGAGCAAATGCATAATAATAGTGGCTAATATTTATTAAGATTTTACTATGCTTGAGGCTAAAACAGACAATGGGCTTCCCTTGTAGCTCAGTTGGTAAAGAATCTGCCTACAGTACAGATACCTGGGTTCAATTCCTGGGTCGGGAAGATCCCCTGGCCCTGGAGAAGGAAATGGCAACCCCCTCATGCGGGGGGCACTCCACAGAAAGAGTAGCGGCAGTGGAACTTCCCTCAGCAAAGCGGAGGCGTCCCGAGGAGAGGTGAGCCTGCTGTCCACCAACCCAGCCCCTCGGCAAGCGAGAGACAATCAGACGTGACAGGGGTTCCGTCTAAGCAGTTTCACTTTATTGCTGCAAACTCCCAGCTTATATAGGTAAGCAGGAGGGTTTTAAGAGGGACTTTTCATAGTTGCACCAATCACGTTAAAGGTCAAATCGTCATGTGCCCTTATTATAACAGGAGTCTATGGAGATCACATTGTCTATGTGCATGGAAATCAAGAGAGCCAATCAAAAAACTTTGACAAACAACACAGACCACGCCCCCATCTCTTCCGCCAGGCGCCATCTTAGGTTTTCAACCACAAAGCTAGCCCCTTTGTTTTTAAGGTTTCCCACTTAGGGCCCCACAACCTCAGGTATTCTTGCCTGGAGAATCCCATGGGCTGTCGCCTGCCAGGCTCCTCTGCCCATGGGGTTGCAAGAGTCGGCCATAACTTAGTGACTAAACCACCGCCACAAAACAGACATTGGCTAACATGCTGTAGAATAAGATTTATTAATAGGGAAAAACTAATGGAAAAATCAAATTTGTCAGACAAAATCTACCTCTATAAACTTAACACCAGCAGGAAGGCACCAAAAAATTACAGCAGCTATAATCAGAAAAAAGAAAACAAAAATGAACAAAAACAAATTGCCAAATCAAATATTTATTAAATATTTATGTGCTTAATCCTTATAAAATGCTTTTAATATTTTAAAATGATAGAAAATTTTGTGATGGCCTAATAGCACTTATAGGAAATTGTCATAACAAAATTCATGATGGAAAATGCTTCCCTTAAAAAATTCGTTAGTGTCTCCACTTTAGTCAGTCTCATCTTTAAATTTGTTCTCAATATATAATTAAGAAATTTGTACATCAATAACTCATGCTTTTTTTTTTTTTTTTTTTTTGCCAGGTAGTAGCCATGGTATGAACATGGCACATTTTGAAAGGTATCTGAATTGTTTCCAGCTTTTGTAATATACAAACAAACTTCTATAAAGATTTGTATCTAGATATTACATGAAAACAAATTTTCATTTCTGTGTAGTAAATGCCCAGAGCACAGTTGCTGGGCTGCATGATGGTAGCCACATGCTTAGTTTAAGAAACTGCCAAACTTTTTTTCCAGAGTGACTGTGCCAGTTCACATATTCACCAGCAATGTATGAGTGATCCAGTTTCTCCACATCCCTGCCATCATCTGATGTTGTCACTATATTTTATTTTAGTCATTCTGATAGGTGTAAAGTTAGTAATATTTCATTGTGGTTTTAATTTGCATTTTCCTAATGACTAATGATGTTGAGCAACTTTGCTTGTCATCTGCACATTTTCGTCAGTGAAATAAGTATCAGTAAACATCTTCTGTCCATTTTCAGATGGATTTGTTTGTTTACTATTGAGTTTTCAGAGTTCTTTACATATTCTAGATACTAGTCTTTTGTTAAGTTTGTGGTTTGCAAATATTTCCTCCCAGTCTGTAGCTTGTCTCTTTATTCTCTTAATAAGATATTTTGCAGAGCCAAGGTTTTTAATTTTGATGAAAGCCATTTCCTTTTATGGATTGTGGTTTTGGTGTCAAGTCTAAGAACTTGGCATTGTCCTAGATTACGAAGGTTTTCTCTTTTCTCCTAAAGGCTTTATATTTTTACATTTTATGCTTGTGCCCGTAATCCATTTTGAGTTTGTTTTTGTAAAAGGTATGAAACTTAGATCAAGGTTCATTATTTTGCCCTTAGATGACCAGTTGTTCCAACATTGTTTAGAAGGCTTTCTTTCCTTTATTAGATTACTTTTACAACCCTGCCAAAAATCAGCTTGACATGTTTGTGTGAGTCTATTTCTGGGTTCTCTATTCTCCTCCATTGATCTGTATGCCTATGCGTCTGCTGATACCACATAATCTTCATTACTATATAATATCATAATATATCATATCATAATATCATACTATATATCAGTCATGAAATTGGGGAAATTTTATTCTTCTTAAAATTTTTTTAGCTATCTCAGTTCCTTTGCATTTCCATATGAATTTTAGAATAAACTTGTGCGTATCTGCAAAAAAATCTGGCAGGGAATTTAAAATGAATTTCATTAAACCAGTATATCAGTTTGGGAAGACTTGACCTCTTTACTAAGTTAAGTTCTCCAATTCGTGAACATGGTATTACATCTCCCCATTTATTTTGCTCTCCTTTGATTTCCTTCATCAGTGTTTTGTAGTTTTCAGCATACAAGTCCTCTACATGCAGTGTTAGACTTGTACCTAAGTATTTCTTTCTCTAAGTGGTTGCCAATGGTATAGTGTTTTAAATTTCAGTGTCCATGCATTCATTGGTAGTATATAGAAGTGCAGTTAGTTTTTAAACATTCATTTTGTAGCCTGTAACCTTGTTGAACACATGATTTGGTTCTAGGCTTTTTGTCGTTGATTCCTTGAGATTTTCTACAAAGAAAATCATCTTCAAAGAAGGACAGTTTTCTTTCTTTCTGGTCTGTATACATGTTATTCCCTTTCCTTAACTGTTGCAATAGCTAAAACTTCCAGCAACATATTGTACAAAAGGTAAAAGAAGACAATCTTGCCTTGCTTCTGATCTTAGAGGGCAAGCTGTAATTTTCAGATAAATTCTCAATTTAAGATGAGGAAGTTTCCTTCTATTCCTAGTCTTCTCAATGTTTCTTATCATGAATAGGTGTTGAATACTGTCAGATATTTTCCCTGCATCAATTAGGATGATTGTGTGATTTTTCTTTAGCCTATTAGTAAAGTGGATTATGTTGACTAATTTTCAAATAATGAAGCAGACTTCCATTGTGGAAGAGAGGGTGGGAGTCTAGACTCACTTGATCTTGATTGTATTGCTGGGGGTGTGGGATACCAGTTTTTCCTTTGGTTAGATTGGAGTAAAAGAGTTTTTGTTTAAAAGCTTCTTATCTAGGGAGACTGCTCTTTCCTGGTACTCTGACTAGAGGTAAAAGGTTGTTGGGACTTTTTATGTCTGAGCCTCTGGCACTTCCACAGAACTGACCTCACCACCACCGAGCCTATGATATGGAAGGCAAAAAGAAAACCTTGGAACTCACCTCTATGTTGCTTTTTGCATCCCAAGATCCCTAGAGAGTCTGTCTCTTCTCTCTACCTTTCAGACTCTTATTTTCTTTTCTTTTGTTCATATATAATCTATGGGTTTTAATTGACCTAGAAGGAGAAAAACAAAGAAATATGTCTACTCTAACTTCCTAACTTTGGAATCAGTGAAATCTGATTCCAAAATGTTATAGTGACCGATTTACTGAAAAGACTGGATCAGAATGTAAGTTGGTTTTCTTTTATTGCTTCCCTTCAAATTCCCTCTGCCAGTCTCCCTACACTGGATGATGTGGTGAGCAGATCCTCATATTTCTCGGATCAGTTTCAAGCGTGAACAGTCTTCATTTCTGGAGGAGAAAGGGCGTGGGTGTGCTTAGTCACTCAGTCATGGCCAACTCTTGGAAGGCAAGAATACTCTCGTGGGTTTCCATTTCCTCTTCCAGGGGACCTTCTCAACTCAGAAATTGCACCCGCATCTCCTGTGTCTCCTGCATTTCAGGCAGATTGTTTACCTGCTGGGACATCAGGGAAGCCTCTCTGCTTGGCTGTTTTCTCTCCAGTTCTCTTTACCCTCTATGGTTGGGAGTCAGGAGAGGGAAAATTAAAGGAATAGAGCTAAGTGTTGCGTTACGGGATAGAACCGCTGGAGTCAGGTGTAAACGCCCTCTGCCTGGCAGATGCCCACATGTGGGTTTTTCTCTCTGTGTCTTCTGAGACCCTCCTCTGAGAAGACCATGGATGTTCCTCTGTCATGGGTGATACAGTCTCAGGGTGAGAGATTCCAGGTCCCGGCAGCTATTGCCCCCCACACCCCACCCTGGTCACTCTGCTGGGGTTCATTTGCCCCAGCTGGGCAGCATTCTCTCATGACAGTTCAAGCTCAACTGCCTTCCATAATATCTGCGGAAAGAGCGGCCGGCCCAAACGGCAGCACTTGGTCCTCTTTCAATTCTCATAAACAGCTCTAGTCCCTCTCTTCCCTTCAGAATTTTCCAGAGGACATTCAGGCACTGGTGTCTGTGCTTTCCAGATTCCAAGGGACACAGTCGTGTCCTTCAAGAACTCTTCCACCCCTTTCTGCTGTGTTCTAGCAGCACTGGGTCAGCACAGCTGGCGTGAAGCAGAAATAAGAAACCTCCCTCCAGCTCTCACAAGGAATGTAGGGAACACACAGGACACAGGATGAGCTGTTGTAAAGGAATCTTGACTCCTTGACATCCTCAGACAAGCTCCAGCTGGAGGTGGGGGAGGGGACAAGGGCCACAGAACTTTTGTTGGGCCGTCTCTTAGCACATCCTATGTGGATGGTCTAGCAACTTCTTTAGAAAGAATTATTTGTTTCCTTGGGGTCCTCAGGTGAAACTCTGCAAAGATAGGTAAAGTCCCACTTAATATTCTGTCAGAGTGAGAAGGAAATCCCGTATTCTAAACCATGCCCTCAGCCTATGAAGGAGTGGTTCTGAGACACAGGCTTATCCCCCAAATCACATTTATCTTCATGTACAGTTTGGGGTTTGAGCTGATCCATGGCTGACCCACTAGCTAAGACATGGCCTCATTGTAAGACAGCCGGTTGGGACACATGGGGAACCCCATTTAGCACAGGCTGAATGCAATTACACAGAACAAGCTGGACCTCAAAGGGCACACCATGCCATAGAACAGCTGGCAAGTGGTTGGCAGAAGGAAGAACTAGCTAGAATGATCTGAAGCTCAGGAAGCTTTTTGAGCAATGGAAGTTATGTAAGTCTATGAAGCAAAAAGATGGCACTTCATAGAGCCGCGTGGGCTTCACAGCCTCAAGCACTGCCTCACACCAATAGCAAGTCTCCCTGGAGTGCCCAGGACAGGCCCGTGGTCCCGCACATGTCGCTTCAGCCTTGCTGGCGTTCTTATAACAAAATCCAATGACATCATCTTCAAAGTAAAGAACAAAGAATTTGGTTAATACTCAGTATCTGATTCTGGTTGTCCCCATTCTGCTTACTAGAGTCCATATAAAGGACACACATAGATTACCCGTCTTCAAAAAACTGGAATAATAAAATGCATGCAGTGGGTCTCCCTGGTGGCTGAGATGATAAAGAACCTGCCTGCAATGCAGGAGACCCGGGTTTGACCCTCAGGTTGGGAAGATTCCCTGGAGAAGGGAATAGCATATCACTCCAGTATTCTTGCCTGGAGAATTCCATGGACAGAGGAGCCTGCTGGGCTATAGTCCGTGGGGTCGCAAAGAGTCAGACATGACTGAGCGACTAACACTTTCACTTTCCTGAGATTATAGGGAGCATGGAAGGTGACTAAAGATCTTGTAGTGCCCATGATCATCATCACGAGCATCATTTGCTCTTGGACTAAGAGTTGTATGGAACATTAGTTAATAAGCTGCCCAGCTGGGAGAATAAACATCTGAGGAAGCTCAGGATCTGGAGAGGTATGCTTATTTGCCCCATGACAAGCACTGGGTGTGGCAAACCTTGCAGCTGCCACGCAGATGTTTGGACTCCCAGTCCTAGCTCTTCTCTCTGGCTGAGGGTATATTATGGAGAGATCCTCGAAAGGTGAGCTCATCATTGGTCTGGAGATCACATGAGAAAATGGAATAGATTTTAACAGGATAGCATCGCCTTGCCATTCATCTCCTCTGCCAAGAAGCACATTCCATCCAGGGAGCAGAGGAAGGTGGGGCCCTTCCTTTCCTCTCCACAGCCACCAGAAAACACCACGCCAAAGGAAGAATATAGCCAAGTCTTCAGAATATTACATTTCTCAAGAGGACAATTCCTTTTCTCTGGTCAGTCACTGTTTTGTACATGACACCTGAGAGGAGGATTGCATACCGCCTGCTTGCAGGGCAACCGTATGGAAGTCCCCCCGGGGAAAGCGCAGAGCAGAGCTGATTTATGGCACCACCACAGGCCCTGGGACCAGGCTGGGGACACACCACAGTCCAGCCTGTGAACAAGTCCTGTGGGCTGGGAATAATGTTGCAAACCCAGTGAGCACGGACCGCCTGCTCATGCAGAAAGCTCTGACAATGCTTTCCTGTGAGAGACCTGGGCTCTGGGGACCCTGGCTTCCTGCTGCGTCACTGTGATGTGACCATGAGGGTGGGAACCGAGCCCAGGAAAACTTCCTCCTGGACTGGGTCGACCCTTGTGCAGAATACTGGCTCAGAGCTGCGTGCTTTTCACTGAGATATCAGGGCCTCTGTCACCCTGTCTGGAGGGGCCCCTCTGGCCGCTGCCCTGCCAGGATCTGTCTTAATGCACCCTTGAGACTCTTGAACTAGGAACCAGCCAATAACAGGACTGCCCATGTCTCAAGCCAAAGGGTCCAGATTTAGAAAATTTGATGACCCAGGTGCATGGGAATCGGAGGGTCTCTTATGCTATCAACAAAGCAAACAAATAAAAAATGAACAAAATGTTGATTGGAACCCAAAAATGCCAACGGGACTGTCTCTAAACAGTAGAAATACATTGACTTTTCCTCTTTTTATTTTGCTGCATTTTCCAAGTTTTCTTTTTTTTTTTCACTTTTATATTGGAAAAGTAACTTTATTCAGAAAAAAATATTAGAATAACAACTGATAGAGTCAGTTTAATGTTGCTCTCCAAGGGATCATAAATACTACTGGTAAGTAAAGCCTTATAGCTGTGAACACAAGGGGGTTGACTGCTGGGACCTTTATTTCTCTGGGCCAGGACCCTCAGATATTGCCTATCACCAAGACCTCAGTTGGGAGCATGTCACAAGATCCACACATTTCCTAATGAAGGAATCAGTTTTGCACAGCTTCATTATAGTCACACAATAAACAAAACAGCTCACTTTTGCAATCAAGTATAAGCAATGACATAGTGATAACAACCATTTATTGAGCACTCACTGGGTGCCAGGAAGAAAGACCTTCTAGCTAGGTCTTCAATCCTTACAACAAGGATTAATGCAGGTGGTCAAGGGTGGGGTTTACTCAAGCCTCTGTGTTTAGATCCTGGCTCAACAACTTGTGCTCTCTGTTACCTGAGTGGCTATATGACCTCTTTTAGCCTCAGTTTCCTCATCTGTAATGTATTATAATAATAATATTACCTACCTGTTGAAGTTTTTGTGAGGATTAAATGAGATACCTCTGATAAAACACATAATGTAATGCCTGGCTTAAAGTAAGAATGTCATATATGCTAGTTATTATTATCCTAATTTAACAGGGTGGGAGGGGTGTATAGAAATTGCATACAGTATGGCTCCTGCCCTTGTGTAATTTATTTGAATAATAAATAGATAGAACTCTATATCCCTAAGTTTCCAGGCCGAGCCACAGGACCCTAGTTGAGTGTTCTCTTTTTGCTTTGCCTCACTGTGATTGTGAGTTTTGAGGGGACAGTGTTTGGAGGCCAGTTAGACAGAGGACATCTGACAGGCCCTCCGTGACTGCATAGAGCACACATCTAGGAGACCTGCAGGCTGTATCAAGTCAGGTTCCAGGGGCCATCAGCAAGTACTCCTTAGAATGGTTAAAGTAAGCCCCAAAGACCACTGCCCAATGAGGACAGCCTCCAAGAAAATTCAAGTGTCAAGGCAGATTTCTGCTGGAGGAAAGTTCCAGAGCTTCTTGCTTCTACTGAGGCTGTTGACAGTTAAAACTAAAGTCAGGGTCTTCCAATCTGAGGCCTCAGGAGTGAGGATAAAGAAGCAGAGAAGGAACAGAATTGCACTTGGAGCATTTCCCACATTAAGATATTTTAGGATCTGGTTGCTAGGTGTCCACATAAAATATCTTCATCAGAGAAGGAGGAAGTTGAACACATTTTGCTCGAGACTTTTTTCATCTGTTTGTCAAAATCACTGCCTTATAGAAAGAAAATAGAGGCAAAAACAGGCATGCTTGGATTTAATATCCAGAAGCACCCCAAAACAAAATTCCTTGGACAATCCTGTATAGACTTGTTCTTACTTCTCAGCCACAAGTCCATTCAACCTAAGGCACATCCCTCTAGGCCACTGAGACATTGAGTTGCTCTTTCACAGGCAGTAAGGAGGTATTCTTCATAATTAGATGAGTCCCATGAACAATTTAAAGGGCTCTACCTCCGTATTTCTTCTGACTTTTTGCATTCTTCCTGGGTAAAGTCATCTATTCTGCTGCTCTTACCTATCATATAGATATGTCTTGAAAACCACAAATACTATAGTCAAGGAAAAACTGTATAGCCCACCACAACAACTTCCCTAAGCTCTAGATCCAGTGGAACAGTTAGGAATTCTTTTAGTTGCAAGTAACAGCAACTTAGAATTCAACTTACAATGGTGTGGCACACTCAGCTGTTGGCAAAATCCATCCTTCCATATATAGAAGCTAATATGTGGTTTCCTAGTTACCCTACATTTCTCAGTTTTACTTACAGTTAGAGGTGGTCGTGTGATTCTGTTCTCTTCAATGGAACATAAGTGGAAGCTGTGCATGCTGTTTATAGGCCTGGCCCACAAAACCTCCCTACAGGGCCTCTCTGTCTTGTTATTCCCTCTAGCTGACTGATTCCATACTCAGAGACACTCTAGAGGCCATATTCTGAAAACAGCAGAGCCAACATTAGCTGGGTTCTTGAGTTTCCACCACCATCCACCTGCAACATCCAGCCTTGACCACTCGCAAACAAGGAATAAATATCTATTGTGCTTGAGCCATTATGTTGGGAGTTGATTTATTATCCATTATAGCCTATCCTAAATAAAAGAGATGTCTTAAAACTGCAGAACATTTTTAACAAGATGTTCAATGATAGTAGATGCAATCTGAGGTAGACTTTTCTAGATGCTCAGTGTGCTGTCAGGAACCAGGTATCACTCCCCACCAACCTCTGGGTATTGACTTTGTTCTCATGCTCTTGTCTCACAGTCACAAGATGACAGCTGCAACAGAATGTGTTGAATAGTTATGCTCACCTCCAGGCAGAGGGCTATTTCCCCAGGTGGTCTGTCTTTTTACTCATCCAGGGAAGCCCCTCACTATGTTTCGCTAGCAGGAATAAATGAGTCACTTGCTTTCATTGGACTAAATGGCCAAAGGGAACGAGATTAGCGCAAGTCAGTCAGTTCAGTCGCTTAGTCGTGTCCAACTCTCTGCGACTCCACGAACTGCAGCA
>SJYC01012083.1:0-44738 GCA_006408675.1 Madoqua kirkii | reverse complement strand
AGACGTTTGGAGTTCACCACTTTGCCATTTTGATGACATCTGGTCCTTATCTTTCAAACAACTAGCATTTAAGCTTTCAATATTCATGACAGGAGAATCCTAAGTATATCAGAATCCCATCTTTGGAAATCATCTTGAAAAGGCTACTTATTTTTCTGAGAGCCAACACTAAACGAAGTTGATGTTGTGTATTAAGTATTATTGTTAATAAGCACAATCAGAATATTAATTTATGACCTTAATTTCTATACACACATTTTCTTTAAATTTATATTAAAAGGTAATTAAAAATATGAACTTCATTTGATCTTACTAATTTATTTTCTTTAATCAAAAACTCAATTAAATGTATTTTTCTCTGTTGTATGAAGATAAAAGTTCTTAAATATACTGTATAGAAGAGTTGCGGAGTCACAAAATCCAGATAAATTCATTACCCAGGAAAATATATTGAGTTGTTAATCATTATTGGTTTTCTCAGATTTGAAACTGAGTTCATAGTTCATGCTTCATGATGATTTGCAGGTTTTGTAATAGGAATTGTTATGGATAAAAATAATTTTCCAGGGTGAATGTAGAATATCAGGTAGATCCTATTTTTATTTTACAAAGATCATTATAGGAGGGCTTGAACAACAATGTACACAGAGATATAGATGAAATATTTGTGAAATCAGACATGATAATTATGCTAATATTTTCTGACATTGTTTACATTCCAAGGATATACATGGATTTCACTAATTGGAGATCCTTTTTTAAAAAGTCTTCTCTACATGTTTTACTACATTACATTCTTCACTAAGAATATAGCATACTTTCTAATACAAATTGTTAGAAATTAAAGTCCTACAATGGCAGAATTCTCCAAAGACACCTAATAACTATAGATACATATATCATCAATGTGATATACCTCTCCATCTATTTTGCCTAATCCTGTGGACCTTGAGACAAAAAAATATGGTCATGATGCTGTATCTCAGAAAATACAATCAGATTATCTGGTTGACTTCATTAACTGCATTTCAAGGATGTTTACCTTCCAAGGAAAGATCATGAGTTGGTCTGCATATCTTGGAGATCTCATTTCTGTTTCTACCAAAAGCATTTCATGGAGTGCTTGGGTCATTGCACACACAGCATTGGTGGTGGTGGTGGTTTAGTTGCTAAGTTGTGTTCAACTCTTGCAACCCCATGGGCTGTAGCCAGCCAGAGTCCTCTTTCCATGGGATTCTCCAGGCAAGAATACTGGAGTGGGTTGCCATTTCCTTCTCCAGGGGATCTTTCCAACCCAGGAATCGAACTTGGGTCTCCTGCATTGTAGGCAGATTCTTTACCAACTAAGCTATGAAGCATACTCAGCATTATAGATGAAATAACTGGATTCAGACAATGTCATCATGCCAATACTTATTGATACAAACTCAAAGGAAGAATTTGGTGGGCAGTCTTCAATTTTTCCACAATGAGATCCAACAAGTGAACAAACAAAAATTTGAAACCACGCATAACTGAAGTAAAAATCTTCTGGATATTGGGACAGTTTAACTATCTTGAGAAAGTGTTTGAAACCTGGGATTTCTTTCTTCTGGAGTGAAAAAGAGAGAGTTCCATGGAAAGAATGTAGCATACAGTTTACCTCATCCAAAACAATATCCCCTTTTGCTACCATAATCCACACCTTGTCCAAGGTTAAATAATAATCTGTTCTTCTGTCAACAAAAATGAAACATCCCATATCACTGGGTATTATATATACATTTGCAGATGAAATTCAGGTTCTACTCATGACCTTGTCTGAATTGTGAAATAAAGTTTCCATCCTATTGTCTGCCAAATTTCATATAAACTTTGGAGAGAAATAAATCTTATATTATTAAACTCTTAATGTTGGATTAAATTTATTACCATAGTATTACCTGGAATATACTGAAGATTACAAAGACCCATGATCTTGGATCTCCTAAAAAATATTATTCTGGAACAAAATTCTCCTAATCTAATGCTGCTGTGTTTTGAAGTACTGTTTACCACTTGCTGCTTGTCAGATTGGACCCTGGAAGTACATCTTGAGATGGAGAGTTCCAGGTAGAAATTTTATGTGTTGGGAATGGTGCAAGGCAGAAGTGTGAAGATAGAAATCATGAACCACAAGACAGTTGCAACAGTGATTCAGCCAGTGCGCAGGATTCTCTGGAGCTGAAGTGTTCTTCATGTTGTCTCAAATTGAGACTAGGCAACCAGGCTTTTTATCCTGTATCCTCCAAACACTGTCTTTTGGCTGTGCCCTTGTAGGGTCCTGTCCATTGATGAGCTAGCTCATTACGTTGTGTGTATTTCCTATAATGTATAGAGCTGTAAGCTGTCACCAGTCAATATTCCCTATAGGATGGATGTTGGATGTAGAATGTAGCTGTAGCTGTAGGATGGATGTCTTGGCCCTGAGCATGAATCTAGGCTTCAATGTCGGGACAGTACTTTTCCTCCATCTGCCTTCTTCTTCTGAACCCAGAGAATAACCTCACAATCTGAGGAAGTCTCTGGGATGTGTTTACAGCTTCCATGAGATGCATATACATAGATTTCATTGTTTCATTGATTTCATGAGAAGGAAAGGATGGGAGATGAATGGAATATCTCTCACCAGGACTCAGGCCCACTCACCTGTGGGATATTGTAAAGCTCCAGAAGCATTCCAGTCTCATCTGAAAATGCTGAGACTGTTCCTATAAAAGTAGCCACAGATTTTCTCTGTCTCTGGCAGTTGTAGTTAGGGGCAGTCTAATTCTCACCAGAGAGCCAAAACAGGACAGTTTCCAAAGTCTTGTGGTCACTTTCAAAGGCATTGCAGAGATCATAACCCAAGGTCAGATTGGGGAGTAGATGAGGATTCTTATTGATCTCCTCAATGGCAAAATGAAAAAGCCAGAACATATTGGTAGTTCTTTAAGCAGTGCCTAAACAGAGAACATTAGTAGATAGAATTGTCAGGTAGTGCATAGATATACCGTATGTCTAGCCAAGGGATTTTAGCTCAGGTTTTTCATTCAGAGATTCTCCTATCTTGCCATTTCCACACGGTGTGACTAAAGTACCAAGGGCCCTGGAAGACACTGGCGTGGCTCTCTTTTTCTGAGGTGGTAAACTGAAGATAGTCTACCAAGAGAGGTTTGTAGGGCACTGAGTTAGGTGAGCTGGTATTTAGCTGAATGATATGGTTGTCAAGGGACAGGGTTTTTTTTTTTTCAGCTTTTTAAGTGGTTCATCAAGATAGCAAGATATTTTCCTCTAGGTATGTGAGTATAAGGTGCAAAAACTATCTCATAAATCAGCTTGAAAATATTTAGTTGGGTCTCAAATGTCATCTTCTCTTTATTAAAGCTGAAAGCCAAGAGGTAAGCATTCCTGCTTCTCCATACTTGGGATACTTTAGAGCACCTGACTTAACAGTTCCTAAAATTTTTCTAGGATTGCTTTCTGGCAGCATAACCACCTGAGGCATTTCAAGGGACTTTCACCATTATTTTCTATTCTCATTAGTCAGCTTTTATGTAGCCAATTTTGTTAAATTATATTTCCTTCAAAAATGTACATTTCACCCATACAAGTGGAAATGAAAGCTTACTTTCATAAATGTAAGCACATTTCAAGTTTTCCACACCATCATTGAATGAATGTCAGAATAGATACTGAGCATAAATATTTGTCCAATCTATGACAGTGGGTTCATATAATTATTACATAACAAATATTACAAGTAAAAAAGGAAAAGGCCAAAACCTCAGTAAAAATATATTTGAATATGAAAACTATGACAGTATACAGTGCTTGCCATGTACAGTGATCTAAAACCATCAGGCAACAATCCTGAGCCTCTAATCTGCAAATAGATTGTATCTCTGACTGGTACAAATTCTGAATGTCCAGTATGGCAAGAACTAAAGATAAAAAGATGATCCTACTTTCTGCTGGCTGCATTGTGAAGTGGTAGTTTCCCAGCAGGTATCATACCTGTCAGTGTATTCAATATATCAAATACTATCAGTGTGCATGTGTCTAAACCCAACAACACATAATGATCAAAATTAGATTAATGTTCCAAGCTTGTTAACAATAATCATTACTTATTTGTTGTTACATAAAATTAATGGAAATTGTTGAATAAATATTCCTTATCTATAAGAAAGAACATTTGCAGACATTAAATAGGAATGTGTGCATCAACTTACATTAAATTATGTTCATGATCAATTGTTTCTTAAGAGAAGAGTTCACAGAATGAAGTTGACAGTGTATACTTAGGTAGCAACCCACAGAGTTTAGGAAAACCTTCTGGAGCTGGACAATCACACGATGCTTGCAGCACTTGTGCCCAGTTTGGAGACGTCTGGAATGATCTCGGGCTGCAGTGTAGAAAGATGTGTGTATTGTCTGGCCTCCAGCATCACGACATTACGAAAGACTCTCACTCTTCCTCCCATTAATCTTTTGGACCAAACAGATTCTTTCTTTCCTCACAGAGTGCCTGAGATCAGAGAGGTTCCTTCATCTCCTGATAGTTACATCTTGTCACCCTAATCCTTGTGGAAGGCAAACAATTAGTAGCTTCCAGCAAACTTGAGAATGTAAACCCATGAAATAATTTGCACCAAAGTTTCCATTTCATACTTTGGTAAAAGATACATAGAATAACCAAGAAGAAGGTAAATATGAAATTAGACATCTAGAAGGGACAAAATTGGGCCCACGAGGTTCACATACACATGAGAGAAAACAAGACTGAAAATCTAACCACAAAGTTGAGCAGCCCTCCAGCACAAGGGCATCTGTTCAAATGACTAGTGTTAAGGAATTCCACAAAAGACTGCTAAGGAAAAAAAGTGCACAGGTTCTAAGCTTCTCATTCTTCTGAAGATACAGGCGTGCTGATGAATGTTGTGGCCAAAAGAACTAAGGAGGTAGAGGGAAAATTTTTGGTGCAATTGGCAAAGGACTCCTATTCCCTTTTTACTGATGATGCAGCTGAGAAATCCTAGGACCCTCTAGTCAAGGCTATGGTTTTTCCTGTGGTCATGTATGGATGTGAGAGTTGGACTGTGAAGAAGGCTGAGCGCCGAAGAATTGATGCTTTTGAACTGTGGTGTTGGAGAAGACTCTTGAGAGTCCCTTGGACTGCAAGGAGATCCAACCAGTCCATTCTGAAGGAGATCAACCCTGGGATTTCTTTGGAAGGAATGATGCTAAAGCTGAAACTCCACCTCATGAGAAGAGTTGACTCATTGGAAAAGACTCTGATGCTGGGAGGGATTGGGGGCAGGAGGAGAAGGGGACAACAGAGGATGAGATGGCTGGATGGCACCACTGACTCGATGGACGTGAGTCTGAGTGAACTCTAAGAGATGGTAATGAACAGGGAGGCCTGGCATGCTGCGATTCATGGGGTCGCAAAGAGTTGGACACAATTGAGCAACTAAACTGAATTGAACTGAAAGGATTTAATATGAAGCTAAGAAGCAGATAATGCCAGAAAGCAAGCAGTAGTTGGTACACATTTAGTGAGTGGGGCAGCATTTCCTTCTCCTACTGCTGCTGAGATGGCAGAAGTAAGTGTTCTCTTAGATCTACCTTCAGAGTCCAGTGGAAGTAAAAGTGGTGAGAATCTTTTGTTTCTCTTTCTAAATTTAGACTATCAGTAGAAATGTATATGGAACTTTCTCCTTTAATAAAGCAACTCTGTTAACATTTTGACCAATAAACGATCTTAATTTTTATTGATTCTTTCTTCCATTTCCATCAGTAGCCTGAGTGAAGTTGCTCAGTATTAGCTATGCAGAGTAAAGAATTAGATGCACAATAGACTCCCTCTTTCACCAGAGTGTACTTATTTCACTTCCTCATCCTGGAACATTCTAATCTTGCCAATAAAGAAGGTACATTCAGCTCAGACAAAAAGAAAATCTGTGGATTTGTATAGGACGTAGGAGCCATAAAATCGTAACATCATCACCCTTAAGTCTTTAACACAGCCATTTATTCTTACCCCAGGATCTGCTGATGCAGCCTGGTTAACAAAAATTGACCTTTGACCTTTGCTTATTTTTCTTTTCCATGCCATTGCACTCTGAGTCAGAATTTGTTTTTGCATTTACACTTGAAGATAGTTAATATAAACTCACACACCTCAGTGATATTATAAGTCTCCCTCAGTATCTTTCCAAATACTCAAGTGTGACTTAGATTCTATAGCCTTTACCCAAAGCTCTACACTTGGCTAGTATGTTGATGACCATTTGCTTAGTAATCAGAATAAGCAAAGAACTCATAGATTCATTTTCTTCTAAAGGCACTAGCTAAACAAAGTCATAAAGCCTCTAGATAAAGTCTTCAATGGGTACAACCAACTGTTACATATTTAGAACACAAGATATCTCTGGGCATTCAAAAGTTCACCTTAAAATGTCTTGAGTCAATTTTGTCCATTCTTCTCCCCAGGAAAAAATAAAAACAAAAATAAAAGCAAACAGTTACATATATTTTTAAGGACAGCTGGATACCACAACCAATAGATTCCTAATTTTAGGCTCTTGCTAAGGATCTGTATTTCTTCTTCCCAGATACAAGTCAAGAGCTTATTTCTTGGTCTTTAGAGGCATCAGCATCTTTTGAAGCATTGAATTTGGCTCTTTCACATCTCTGTCTCTTGGCTTACTTAATTTTAACAAATATTTTCATCTGCCATGAAAATAATGAGTTTGCTGCAGGCATTCTAGAAAAACTTTCGGCTCTCAGATATGTCCTATAGACTATTTCTCCTGCAAATTAGACCCCATGGCATCAGGTATGACACCATGTTGCATGCAGTTGCCACAGCTGCCACCCTGACTGACAAAACTAGTGCTCTAACATTAGGCTCCGCCATTCATCTTCCTGTTCCCCATGCCCTGTCCACTACCTTACAAGTTCATAGAGTACAGCACCTCTCTACATCACGACAGATCACCTAGAAGCAGGCTCCTTGTTCTAACCATCCCACCATCTTACATCATTGTAACACTTCAAATCCAGCTACTTTACTACCCCTCTCTGATGATGGAGAGCCCCATTTCATGATTGCTTTGCAGTTATAGAAATGTCCTTAGAGTCAAGAAAGGATCTCTCAGACATCCCTTTAAATCACCCAAACTTATTTCTGGTTTGTGTTGACTCCCATAAATGAATTTTTTGGGAAAACATTGCAAATGGTTATGCCATAGTTGTTCCACAGGAAACACTTGAGGCATTCTCTTTACTAACTATAAAACCAGCCTAAACTGTTCAATTCATAGCTCTTATTAGAGGTGTTACATTAGTAAAAGGGAACACTGCCCTTACTGAGAGCTCTGGGATCCCCAGTTCTAGACTCCGGGAACAAGCTCTGTTTGTCAGTTTTGCAACACTAATCTCAGGATCTGGCTTCTTCCTGTCAGTGGGTAGGCAAGATCTCCAGAGTTTTTAGGATCCTGGCTATACCCACCACTATGCTCTGGGCCCTTTAGGATTCTGCAACCAGCCACCTCATGACCAGGTCTCCTAAACAGCAGCACAAGACAGGGCCTGCCAACCAACCAGACTAGGGGCCAACCAAGCCTACCTTACTGTCCATATAGTCAGTCAGTCACAAAAGAAGGACACATGCAGTTCTCTTAAGGGGAGTCCCTAGAAAAAATTAGTTGTTAAAGAATCTGGCT
Source organism: Madoqua kirkii (assembly GCA_006408675.1). Taxonomy (NCBI): domain Eukaryota; kingdom Metazoa; phylum Chordata; class Mammalia; order Artiodactyla; family Bovidae; genus Madoqua; species Madoqua kirkii. Next base: position 37,008 of record SJYC01012083.1, on the reverse strand, counting down.
GTGAATCAGGAGACCTTGGTCTGATTCCTGGGTTGGGAAGATCCCCTGGAGAAGGGATAGGCTACCCAACTCCAGTATTCTTGGGCTTCCCTTGTGGCTCAGCTGGTAAAGAGTCTGCCCACAATGCAGGAAACCTGGGTTTGATCCCTGAGTTGGGAAGATCTTCTGGAGATGGGAAAGGTGACCCACTCCAGTATTCTGGCCTGGAGAATTCCATGGACTGTATGGTTCATGGGGTCTCAAAGAGTCAGACGCAACTGAGTGACTTTCACTAGAATATAGACAATGGGTGACAAGAGCAGAGACCATCGCTAAGATGCATAGGATTTCTATAGAGAGCTACTTCTCCCAGGGCAAGAAACAGCAACTTGGACAAAATGAGGTGACAGAGGAATACATTCCATACGAAGGAATAAGACAAAATCCCGGAAGAACTAAGTGAAATGGAGATAGACAATTCAGTTGACAAAGAGTTCATAGTAATGATCTTAAAGATTATCAAGGAACTCAGGAGGAGAATGAATGCACAGAGAAGACGTTAGAATGTTTTAACAAAGAGTTAGAAAATATAAAGAAAAATAAAACAAAAATGAAGAATACAATAACTGAAATGAAAAATATACCAGACCAACAGTAGACTAATTGATATAGAAAAACAGATCACTGAGCTGAAAGACAGAGTAGAGGAAATAACTGATACTGAATAGAAAAAAATAAAGGATGTAAAGAAATAAAGGCAACTTAAGAGACACCTGGAACAACATCAGTGCAAGGTGAAGTGCAGAAGTATTCACATCATATGGGTCCCAGAAGGAGAAGAGAAACAGAAAGGGCACAATAAAATATTGCGAGAAGAGAGACAATAACTGAAAATGTTCCTACCCTGGGAAAGGTTAGTCATCCAAGTCCAGGAAGCTCAGAGAGTCCATTAACCCAAAGAGGAACACACCAAGACACACTGTATTTAAAATGACAAAAATTAAAGTTAGAGTATTAAAAGCAGCAAGGGAAAAGCAACAGATATTATACGCAATAACTCCAATAAGGATCTCAGCTAATTTTTCAGCAGAAATTCTGCAGGCCAGAAGGAAGTGGAATGATACATGAGGGAAAAAGAAAAGCCTACAATCAAAATACTTTGCACAGCAAAGCTCTCATTCAGATTTTGATAGAAAATCAAAAGATTTACAGACAAGTAAAAGTGACCAGAATTCAACACCACAAAACCAGCTTTACCACAAATGCTAAAGAAACTTCTCTAGATGGAAAAAGGGCCCTAACTGGACACAAGAAAATTATGGAATGAAAAAATCTCACCAGAAGAGGCAAACACACAGCAAAGATAGGAAATCACCTGCGCACAAAGATAGCAGGAAAGTTTAAAAACAAAAGTAGTAAAATCACCTGTATCTACAATAAGCAGTTAAGCAATATACAAAACAACTGGATGTAAAATATGATATCAAAAGCAGTCATCAAAGAGGGAAGGAAAGTACAACTGCATGGTATTTAAAAATGTATTTGAAATTAAGAGATCAGCAACTTAATCAGGTGTATATATATGAAGTAAATGGCAATACACTCCAATATTCTTGCCTGAAAATCCTATGGACAGAAGAGCCTGGCTGGCTACACTTCATGGGGTTGCAAAAGAGTTGGACATGACTTAGTGACTTAACAGCAAATAGTACATTTCCCAACCTTGGAGAAGTGACCTTTTATGGAACTTGTCCTGTGCAGCCTAGAAATGCACTCCCCTCTGATCACCAAAGCTCTTTGCTCTAGGGATGCCCCCAGTGTGGGCTGCATGGGCCCTTCTGTTGTGGCAGACTGACTACTATGGGTAGTCTGTAGGTGTGGCTGGTCCCTCTGGCCCAGTTGGTTGCTAGGCCCTCTTTGTGTGGGAGCTACTGACCACTGCTAGGGCCTGGTCATGAGGTGGCTGCTGCAGAACCCTAAAGATTGCCAGGGCTAGTTATTAACCCCTGGTGGGGAGAGCTAGGTTCTGGGGTGAGTCGTAACAGAGCCAGTGGTCTCAGATCTAGAGTCAGTCTGCTAGTGGTCAGGGCCAGCCCCTGATATGGCTGGCTGTGGGGTTCATGGTGTTCCAAGGTTGGTGTTGACCTGCTGGTGAGTGAACCTGATCCAAGGGCAGCTACTTGTAGTGCCCAAGATGTCTTGGAGCTGGCATCAGCTTGCTGGTTGGTGGAACCACATCCTAGGGTCTTTGATTATAGGGCCCTTGGGGACCCAGAACTAGTGTCAGCCCACTGGTGAGCAGGACAAGTTCCTGATATGGCTGCCTACAGAATCTAGAGTGTCTCAAACTTGTCCAGACAACTTTACATCACATTTTTTTATTCATCCATCTGTCTATGGACACTTAGATGGTTTCCATGTCTAGGCTATTGTGAACAATGCTGGAATGAATGTAGGTAAGTAGGTAGGTAAAGTCACTCAGTCGTGTCCGACTCTTTGTGACCCCATGGACTGCAGCCCACCAGGCTCCTCAGTCCATGGGATTCTCCAGGCAAGAATACTGGAGTGGGTTGCCATTTCCTTCTCCAAGGGATCTTCCCAACCCAGGGATCGAACCCGGCTCTCCTGCATTGGAGGCAGACGCTTTAACCTCTGAGCCAGCAGGGAAGCCCTGGAATGAATGTAAGGGTGCAGATATCTCTTTGAAAAGTGATTTGGTTTTCCTTTGGATGTATTTTAAGAAGTGGGATTACTGCATCAAATGGATTTTGAGGGCATTATGCTAAGTGAAATAAGTGAGACAGAGAAAGACAAATCTCACTTATATGTGAGAATCTTAAAAAAAACAACAACACTAAAACTCAGAGAGAGAAATCAAATTTGTGCTTCCTAGAGGCAAATGAAGGGTGTGGGAGAACTGAATGAACGTGTGAGGGTATGAACTTTCACTTACAAGACAAATTCTGAGGATGTGATGTACAACATAATGACTGTAGTTAACACTGCTATATAGTATAGCTGAAAGTTGTTCGGTACATCCTAAAAGTTCTTATAAGGAAAATTTTTTTCTTTTCCTTTGTCTATATGAGATAATGGATGTTAACCAAATATATTATGACAATTGTTTTATAATACATGTAAGTTAAGTCGTTATGCTATACACCTTAAATTTGTACAGTGTTGTATGTGAATACCTCAGTAAAATCAAAAGAAAAAAAGAAAGAATCGTCCCTCTATTAGTCCTAGTCTTCAAGTTAAAATACTAATATAACTAAGACAAAGCCTTGGATTTGGCTATAATAAAGGAAGTGTCATAGCTCAGACCTTTCACATTAACCCCACAAAGAGCTAGAAAAGGACATAAAAATCTTCAAAAATTCATAGGAGTGTTTGACATGGGTAAGAACTTCATGCCCCAAATGCATCTCCTAGCTCTCTACTATGCTTCTGACTCAGATCATGGTTCGTGAGGCACATCTGAGCATTGAGATGCAAGAATAAGGTTAAGGAGAAAGGATTATCCATCCTCTTGTGCATATAGAAGAATGGAGACTAGACGAAGAGGAATATGACCAGTGCTGAACATTACCTATCGTCTTTTCCTGCTGTTCAGTCTCCTGGTGTCACATCAAGTCTCTGAAGGATCACCCTCACCCCAGCACATGTATGCATCACACAGGTTCATCTCTCTACCCAAAACACACACACACACACACACACACACACACGCAGATACTCACTACTACCTCCCTGAGGATAGCAGTATTCTCTTTTGATGTTGGTTCTGAGGTGGGTGTATCTGATCCTTCCTTTCTACAGTTAAAGTACCTTCCCAACATGAAGTATCTCCTTAGTAAGCACTCAACTCATTGAGGAATTTCCTATTAATATCAATTAAAGGTAATACCAGTAAAACCAATGAAACTTAAAAAGATATAACAGGTTATAAAGTCCAGAAATGTTTTTTAAATCTATAGTAACAGGTTTTCCTGGTATTTACTGAAATATATCTAAGTTCTTATAGTTTCTCTTTTATTTTTTAAATCACCCTTTAATTTTTCACTTGAGATCCAATCCTATACAGTCTTTTCTCTCTCAAGTCTCCCTTTCTTTTCAACAGATAAGCCCTCATTTTAAGTATTTCATGCAACATTATTTCCAACTCAAAATGCCACTTGAAGGTTTAGTGGGCTAAGGACAAATGGCAAAATTTCTAATTGCATCCCTTTGGGCTCTAAAAGGAAGCTTCCCTGGTGACTCAGTGGTAAAGAAATCCCCTGTCAAGCAAGAGACCTATGTTTGATCCTTGAATTGGAAAGATCCCCAGGAGAAGGAAATGGCTACCCACTCAAGTATTCTTGCCTGGGAAATCCCAAGGACAGAGGAACCTGGCAGGCTGAAGTCCATGAGGTCACAGAGAAGGTGCCAAGGTGTTACTATTCTGTTTCTCTCAGGGGAATTCACCTCTGACTTTCTCTCTTGGATAGGTGAGAGAAACTTAGAATCACTCAGTGACTCTGGCGTGGCTACTGGGATGCATGCCCTCTGATGATCAATTAGCCACTGCCAGGGATAAGAAGATCTAAGGAGACCCAAGGGTGTAGGTTCCTATGGAGATAGCATTTGCCTCCAGTATGAACTGACTTGCAAACACAATGGCTGTATGTACCCAACTGTTCCAGGGGCCTCTTAAACGTGTATGAGGTGAAGTCGCTCAGTCGTGTCTGACTCTTTGCGACCCCATGGACTGTAACCTACTAGGCTTCTCTGTCCATGGGATTCTCCAGGCAAGAATACTGGAGTGGATTGCCATTTCCTTCTCCAGGGGATCTTCCTGGCCCAGGGATCGAAGCCAGGTCTCCCGCATTGGAGGCAGACGCTTTAACTTCTGAGCCACCAGGGAAGCCCTTTCCCTAAACATGTATACCTGTGGCCAATTCATGTCGATGTTTGGTAAAAAATATCAAAATATTGTAAAGTAATTATTCACCAATTAAAATAAATTAATCTTCACAAATTTCTTTAATGATATGTTCCCCTCAATACATTTGAGAGGCTATTTTCCTGCATATCAACTGAAAGAATAACACATTAACCAAAAATAAGTTTATTAAATTCTGCACTGATGATTCAAATAATCCTTTTTTCTCTATTAGGTTAATTCATATGTCTGAAGAGTTTGAACCTTGATTTACCAGGAACTCACATGCCCAACATTTAAGAGGAAAACTATTCATTACAGGAAGATTTTTGGTTAGTTTCTTGAGCTACTTAAGTAGTGGATAAGTTGATAGGATTTAATTAATTAATTTAAAAAATTTAAAAGATGTGACAGTACACTTTCTATTTCTTTTTAAAGCAGAATTGGTAAGATGTAATAACAAAGGTTGGATTTAGGATGACATAAATCTGGACCTCAGCCTCATCGAACCTGGAAAGGTTACTTAAAACTCTGAAACTTCAGTTTAATCATCAATAGGGAAAATGACAAAACTTTCATAAGGCTGTTGTAAAGATAAATGACAATTTATGCAAAATGTTTTTAAAATAGCAAACAAATATTAGTTGCTGTTACTGGAATAAAAGAAGATTAATCCAATGTGAAAATCACTGAGACTTACTGTAAAAGATTATCAACAATGATATCTGCCTTTGACATGAAAGCATCATTTCAGTATGTAGATTGGAAAGACAGTACTGGAATTTCAAGTGTTCACTGCTTTCCCTCCTTGCCCTAGAGTCTCCTGACCTGCCCACCACTGCCTACCACAGGAATCTCTCTCTCTCTCTCTTTTTTTGTTCTTTCACTTCTGCTCTTTCTTCTTTTCCTATATCATTTCTCATTATTTTTATATTCATTTAATCTCTATTCTTCTCTTCCTTGGAAAAGACCTTGTCCATGACCCAAATCAGCATGATAAGGCTGTTAGTACAGCTGATGAATGTTTATACTTCCCATTACTCAATGACGTCCTAATAATTTTGTCTTTTCTTCAAATAGGTAAATGATATTCATGTCTGAGACTATATATGCTTCATGAAGAACCTCTGTTCACGATCTCTATTTGTGCTAAGTTTCATAGACTGGTAACCACCAAAAGAGATCTTAGAAATGTTCCTGTAATATGAAAGTGAAGTGAAAGTGAAGGTCTCTCAGTTGTGTCCAACTCTTTGCAACTCCATAGACTTTACAGTCCATGGAATTGTCCAGGCCAGAATACTGGAGTGGGTAGCCTTTCCCTTCTCCAGGGGATCTTCCAAACCCAGCGATCAAACCCAGGTCTCCCACATTGCAGGCAGATTCTTTACCAGCTGAGCCACAAGTGAAGCCCAATAGATATGAGGGTCATGGTTAATTAGAAGAAGAGGAATGAATTCATATCTTCTCCCTGTGAGGACAGTGCCCTCTATATTGTACCACGGACTTTGGAAAATTTGCTGTCATTCCAATCAAGTCTTCTCTCACAGATTTGTTGAGAACCCCACCCACTCTCCATAAGTAGACACAGTATACCTTTTTTCCAACTTCACTCCTTTGGAAAGTTCTGATACGAATCAACATTTACTCTCTTTTGCATAATAGACACTGAACTAGAAGGAGTCATAAGCAATATCCACTTCCAATTTTCAAACAAGGAACGCAGTAAAGCTCTGGCCTATAAAGGACTATTTTCTAATGACTAACTCCCCTCCTGACTCATTGGAAAATACCTTGATGCTGGCAAAGATTGAGGGCAGGAAGAGAAGGGGACGATAGAGGATGAGGTGATTGGATGTTATAATTGACTCAGTGGACATGGGTTTGGGTGGACTCTGGGAGTTGGTGATGGACAGGGAGCCCTGGCGTGCTGTGGTTCATGGGGTCACAAAGAGTTTGACATGACTGAGTGACTGAACTGAACTGAACTCCCCTCCAGGAATCAGATAGGCTCCAAGGTGTGAGAACTATGCCAGATGACTATATTATTCCTGCTTTTCTCTCCTACACTAAGTATCTGCCTCTCCCTAGTACCTTCTTCACAGCCCCCTTCACATCCTTGTTCCTTAGGGTATAAATTAGAGGATTGAGCATAGGGGTAACTATGGTATAAAAAAGGGCTACAAACTTTCCCTCACTCTCAGAATAACTGTGTATGGGCTGCAGGTACGTATAGATAGCTGAGCCATAAAAAAGAGAAACAACCAAGAGATGGGACCCACAAGTCCCAAAAGCCTTTCTTCTCCCAGCCACTGACCTGACTTTCAGCACTGTCTGAACAATGTATACATAGGAGCCTAGAATTAGTACTGCAGGAACAACCAAGATTATGGCTCGAGCCACAAACATCTTGGTCTCTGTCCCTTCTGTGTCCTCACAAGCCAGCTTCAGGAGAACAGTCATCTCACAGAAGAAGTGATTCAGGAGATGGAGACCACAGAGAGGCATAGCCATCATGAGGCCTGTCTGAACCAGAGAGTTCATGCAGCCTCCTACCCAGGAGGCAATAGCCAGTGTCTGGCAGAGGTGGGGATGCATAATGGCTGTGTAGCGGAGTGGATGACAGACAGCAGCATAGCGGTCAAAGGCCATCACCACCAGGAGCACACATTCAGTGGAGCCTAGGGCAAGGGAGCTGAAGAGCTGGACCACACACCCTTCATAGCTGATGGTCCGGTCGAGTCCATGAAGGTTGATCAGAAGCTGGGGCACAGTGCTGGTGGTATAGCAGAGGTCCAGGAAGGAAAGATGTCTAAGAAAGAAGTACATGGGCATGTGCAATTGATGTTCCAGGAGGGAAAGAGTGATGATGGTGGTGTTGCCAAAGATAGTTAAGGAGTAGAAGACTGAAATAAAGACAAAAAGGATGGGCTCCAGTTGAGACCAATCTGAGAAGCCCATTAAAATGAAGCCTTCTCTAAAACTTGTGTTGAAACTTCCCATGGCTTTTTCCCTGTTCAAATAGCAGAAGACAGTGTAATGACTCTTGTGAAGAAGGATTTTAAAATTATTTTACAATTTTCCCTAGACAATCCTAACTCATGCATTGTGTTATCTGTTTTGCTATTCAGTTCCATTCTGTCCAGTCTTCTCCTACTTTGAGAGTGAAGATTACTAGAGTAAGAATGATGTGACTTTCATTTGAACTCCAGTCCTTTTATGTGCTTGCTCCTTGATTTCAGCCAGGCCACTAAATCCTGGGGACCTGATGTTTCCTTGTCTGAAAGCAGAGACAATCTGTCAAAAAGAATTAAGAAAAGTATAGATCCATCCTTCTGTGGAAAAAAAATTAGCAACAAGTATGCTTCTTGTGATGAGTTATGATGCCTAGAATAATTTCTCCCTTCTCCAAATGATAAATATATCCATCAAATCCCTGTAACATAAATATAAATTAAATTTTAATTGGTCAAAAAATGACAATGCATGTAAGGTACAGACTTCTCCCATCTTCCTATTTACTGTTGATCATATTTCCTTTTGGAAACTTCTTCTCCACAGGCTTCCATAAATACACAGTCTCCTCCTTGTCAACTCAGTGTATTCTCCTTTGATGGTGCATCTTCTTTCAATAAGGTCTTAAATATTACCATTCCCTGGAAACTTTACCTGGCTCTCTTCTCACCCTACACACTCTTTCTGGTGATCCCACTCATGGCATCAGTTATCAATAATGACTTCCAAGTATTGGTTTGCAGCCAAGACTGCTCTTCAGAACTTCAAAATCAAGTATCTCTTCTTTTTGGACACTGCTACTCAGGTAATCCATAGGCATCTCAAGTTTAGCACGTTCAAGTCTCATATCTTCCCTCCAAAAATGCTTCTGTTACATTCCCTTACTCGGTAAGTGATAGCCTCTTTCTCCTAAAAAAATGTTGTGGTTATCTCAGATCTCTCCTCACCCCATCATAAAATTGATTGCTCAATATGTCCTATTGAATCTGTAGCCTAAATATCTTTTACTTCTTTCTCCTTTTCATCTTGTTTTTTCAATGACTTGATTGATGGCTCAATATTTCTATAATGTTCCAAAATATCTTGTTTAGAGACTATTTATGAATCAACTCTGAACACTATTGTCAGAATGACGTTCTTAAATTGCAAATAAGATCATGTCTCTTCACTGCTCAGAATTCTTGAATTATGTTGCTCTTTAGTATCAGGGGACTATCCAAATGCCTTAAAATACTCTACATAATTCTTTCTGATCAACCATGTTTTTCAAATGGTCACCATAGAAGAGTGCAATAGACTTGAAAGGCCATAGTCAGGCTCCTACAGATCAGCTCTATCACCAACCCACTGTGCCTGTGCTACCTGTTCTGGAAATTTTACTTCTGTGAGTCTCAACCTACTTATCTTTAAAATATAGAAAATAAGTTTATTTCATAGGGTTTTGATTGGTATTAAATGGTATGATACATTCTGTGAGCTGCAAGGAATATTCCATACACATTTTTAACACTTGTTATTCTCAACTACTAATTTTTAAGTTTTATGAAACTAGCTTTGCTTTTGTTCATCATTTTGCCTCCATCTCTCAGTGAAGTTCCTGGTGAATAAAAGGTTTAATAGCTGTTGTTGAATGAATCAACAAATATATTTCCAAAGTTTGCATCATACTTGGTGAACATAAATGTTCCAGAAATATATGTTCCCTGTGCAACACAAAAGAATGAACTCATCTGCAATGTGGCAAAGGTTTAACAATTTCTGCTTTGTTATCATGTAATGCAAAGGTTTTTAACCATTTCTTCAGTGTATTTTGTCAAGGATTTCTATGATGGCAGAGAGATAAATATATTTTCAACTGAGTAAAAGTTTTAAAACACAAGTAATATGATGTATGATAAAACCATAATTCAATGGGATCTCACAATGGTGAAACAAGGAGCTCTAAACCAATAGATAAGATAATAAGATAATATTGAACTTAGCTTCAAAACCTTAAACAAATGTTGAATGGAGAAGATTAAACGGTGACAGGTGTTCACTAAAAAGGTAGAAAACAAAGATGATGTAGGAATATCCTGACCGAAAACAATGCAAGCCAACAGAGCCAACTTGATTGCTGAATTTTACCAAATGTGAGCTCAGACTAGATGAAAATCCAGTCTAGACTTTGGCCTTTCTAGCTTGGAAGGAAACCCAAAAGTCATTTCCACAAATGTGCTTGCACCATCTGATGCATGATTGCCATAGAATCTCAGACCCAGAAGTTTTTAAATGAAGCTCCTGCTTCATTTCCTCACTTATGGTCTTTTGCTTTTTTATTCCCTCCTATCAGTTTCTTACTCCCATCTCTGTGTGTCTCGGATTTCTTAATATGTCATGTCAACTATTTTCTTACTAATATTCTTAATTTATTATCTCTTTGACCCATGCACCTAATTTTGGAAGAATGCAATTCAGGCTAATAAATTCTGCTAAAAAGAATAATTCAAATGCCCATCTCAATGCTACTAAAAATTTGTAGCCTTTCTAATGCACCATTTACATCCCTCTCTCTACTATCTCTTTCCCAACAGAAATGACATCTGATCAAGCTTCTCTAATTTAAAAAGCCTCTTTTCACCCTGTGTCCCCTTCAAGTTACTGCTCTCTTTTCTCTTCCTTCATAGATTAGTTTATTAAAAGAGTTGTCTATGTTCAATATTTCAGCTACCTTCTTCACATTTTTCCTTCAACCCACTGCAATAGAGGTTTTATCCTCACAAGGCTTTATGAGAAAATTCAGGGACATTGTCAGTTCTTACCTCTGTCTCAGCATTTTATGTGTTGATTACTGTCTCCTTCTATATGAAAATTCTACCCTTGCTTTCCTGGATGTCTTCCTATCTTCTCTGCCCATTCCTTAATCTCTTAGGTATAATCCTATTTTTCTGTGTACTTTTTGCATGTTGGCATTCCTCCTCAAGGTCCCACCGAAGATCTTTTTTTTTTTTTTTTACCATTTTGCAGAGGGTTTCTGGAAAATGCCATCCACTCCAGACTTAAATCAATGGTAATAACACCCAAGTATATCTCTCCATCCCCTGATCTCTGTTCTGAACTTCAAACTGCTCTAGTCCATCTTCTTGCTGAGAATCTTGCCTTGGATGTCCCCTAAGCACTTAGAACTCAGCAATGTCTAATACTGAATTCATCATAAGAATAAAACTGGTCCTTATCTTGTGTGTCCCATCTCAGGAATGGGCACTACCAAGCTACAGAACTTGCTAAACTAGAAAAGAAGTCATCAGTCTCTACACCCTCATGTTGGATTCAGATCACAGCTTAGATTTCACTTCTTCTAAGACAGCAGTTCTCAACCAGGCCAGTTTCACCTGTTTAGTTGATACAATTGGCATCTAGTGGATTGAGACCAAAGATGCTGCTAAATGTCCTACAATGCACAGGTCATCAACACACACACACACACACACACACACACACACACACACACACGACCCTGTAAAGTGTTGTACCTTCTCATACAATTTATCACATTCAACTTCAGTTTCTGATTTAATCATTCCTCTATCCCATCACATTAGAGCTTACAGAGGTCAGAGCTTTATCTATCTTGTTCATAATTACAGTTTTAATAACTTGAGCAGTGATGAGCACATAAGTCTGCAATAATTAAATCCCTGATGCCTGCAGGCATTCACTTGTACCATAGTTAATAGGTACTTAAAAAGACCTGAAGTTGGATGGGAAACACATGTACACCCATGGTAGGTTCAAGTCAAGGTATGGCAAAACCAATACAATATTGTAAAGTAAAGTAAGATAAATAAATAGAAAAAAAAAAAAAAGACCTGAAGTCTTACTGCAGTTTCAGTCTCACTTAAAAAGTGAGATGCAGTAGTTCTGTTCTCTTGGGATCTGTACATTTTATCTGAAATCTGATGTGATGAGAGAAAGAATCAATGTTTACATAGCCTCTGAATCAAAGTTTTTATATCCTTACTTCATACTGTTAACCTGCCTCTGACCAGCCGTAGCCTTGGCACCTGCCTGACCTCTTGTGAGCTGCCTTCCTAAGGGAATATTTCCTGCTTCCTAACCCTTACAGATATGCAGATATGCAGATGACATCATCCTTATGGCAGAAAGTGAAGAGGAACTCAAAAGCCTCTTGATGCAAGTGAAAGTAGACAGTGAAAAAGTTGGCTTAAAGCTCAACATTCAGAAAACTAAGATCATGGCATCTGGTCCCATCACTTCATGGGAAATAGATGGGGAAACAGCGGAAGCAGTGTCAGATTTTATTTTGGGGGGGGTCCAAAATCACTGCAGATGGTGATTGCAGCCATGAAATTAAAAGACACTTACTCCTTGGAAGAAATGTTATGACCAACCTAGATAGCATATTCAAAAGCAGAGACATTACTTTGCCAACAAAGGTCCATCTAGTCAAGGCTATGGTTTCTCCAGTGGTCACGTATGGATGTGAGAGTTGGACTGTGAAGAAAGCTGAGCATCGAAGAATTGATGCTTTTGAACTATGGTGTTGGAGAAGACTCTTGAGAGTCCCTGGGACTGCAAGGAGATCCAACCAGTCCATTCTGAAGGAGCTCAACCCTGGGATTTCTTTGGAATGAATGGTGCTAAAGCTGAAACTCCAGTACTTTGGGCACCTCATACGAAGAGTTGACTCTTTGGAAAAGACTCTGATGCTGGGAGGGACTGTGGGCAGGAGAAGGGGACAACAGAGAATGAGATGGCTGGATGGCATCACTGACTCAATGGACATAAGTCTGAGTGAACTCCGGGAGTTGGTGATGGACAGGGAGGTCTGGCGTGCTGCTGTTCATGGGGTTGCAAAGAGTCGGACACGACTGAGCAACTGAACTGAACTGAACCCTTAGAGCCCTGCTGAGAATAAGCTGATTTCCCGGAACTAAAGCATATGTGTCATCTCAAGTATCACATTAAATCTTTCACTAGGCTAATGCCAGTGAAGCCTTTTATTCAGCACAGCTCATCATACATTGATCACATATTTACCACTTATGAACCAGTTAAACATTCCCATCCATCATAGAGCTTCACTTCTCCACTCTTTCTAGTCTCAGTGGCTGGGACTTGTTTCATGCTCATATCTGGTTGGTACTTATGAAAAGAAAAACTATACTTACTCACAAACTCCTGGGAGTTTTTTCCATCTTTCAATAACAGTAACAAGATTCCTCACACTGACCTAAGTTTGGACCCCTGGTAGATCCCACACATTACTCCTAGTCTTACATCTCAGATTCCAGGTGGGCTTGACCATAATGCAAGCTCTATTCTGTTCAAACTGACTCATGGATTGGGCATCACAGAGCCTTCATGTGAAAAGTTCCAGTGTGTACAACTGAGGATAGGGAGAGTCTCATTAGGGGAGCACACAGAGCAAACACAAACCTTCTGCCAACTGACAATCCTCCAAACGTTGAAGAAATAATGATGATATGCACACTTTTCTGGATTCCATGTTCCTCAAATGAAGGTGATAGCTTCCAAATATCCATTTCCTTTCATATTTCCCAAATCTATCATTCCAGTAAAAGAAGAAAATGATATTAGGCTGATATAACTAGTTCCTAAAAACATGTGTTTTCATCCCATCCATATCTAGGTTTTAACAAATGACCCTTGTGCAACTTCACATTTAAATAAAAGTATAGTATTGGAGAAGACTCTTGGGAGTCCCTTGGACTGCAAGGAGATCTAACCAGTCCATTATGAAGGAGATCAGCCCTGGGATTTCTTTGGAAGGAATGGTGCTAAAGCTGAAACTTCAGTACTTTGGCCACCTCATGTGAAGAGTTGACTCATTGGAAAAGACTCTGATGCTGGGAGGGATCAGGGGCAGGAGGAAAAGGGGATGACAGAGGATAAGATGGCTGGATGGCATCACTGACTCGATGGATGTGAATCTGAGTGAACACTGGGAGTTGGTGATGGACAGGGAGGCCTGGCATGCTGCCATTCATGGGGTCACAAAGAGTCGGACACGACTGAGTGACTGAACTGAACTGAACAGTACCCAAAACTCTGCCCTGGCCAGATAGAATTTTGAGTATTTTGCAAGCTCATGGCAATCGACTGGGATTAAACCTTGACAAAATACATAGAACCTAAGGTCAGTAAAATCAATAAGGCATCAAAAATATCCTGCAGGAGAAACGGAGGTTTTAATTTTGTTTTTCAGATTAGAAAAGAGTTCACTTAAAGACAAACATGATAGCATGTATACATGTTCAAAGATCTACCATATGGAAAAGGTATTGAGTTTGCTCTGTACTCCTCCAAAGACAGAAGTATAACCAACTGGTGAAACTTACACGGTGGCTGTGACTGTGTCTGAGACTGTGGCTCAATAGAAAGAAAAGCTTGGGGAGTGAAAATGAAGCAGTCAAAAAATACCCTGCCTGGAAATGTAGTGACTTTCTCATCACTTGAAAGCTTCCTCATTCAGAGGCTGAAAGTTGACATTTCAGGACGTTGTAAAAATGTTCCTGCACTAACTGGAAGATTGGACTAAATGTTCTGACCCAGATGATCTAACCCAGTTCTGATTTGTATGGGGGCTTCCCTGGTGGCTCAGAGGTTAAAGTGTCTGCCCGCAATGCGGGAGACCTGGGTTCGATCCCTGGGTCAGGAAGATCCCCTGGAGAAGGAAACAGCAACCTACTCCAGTATTCTTGCCTGGAGAATCCCATGGACAGAGGAGCCTGAAGGGCTACAGTCCATGGAGTTGCAAAGAGTCGGACATGACTGAGGTACTTCATTTTCACTTTCAATCTTAAATTATGTTAAAATTTTTTACTCTTATTCTTAATTTCCTGGGCACACACAAAGCATTTTGGTATCTGCATATGAGCTGTTAATTTTCTACAGTACATTTTGTGTTTATCATTGTATTTGTGTCTATGTGTACATGCATCTGTGTGTGTGCATTATCTCTATAAATAATAGACTTCTTGAGAACAGAAATTATAGTTTTTATTCAACAGCATGCAGTAATACATCCTTAATGCCAATACACTAATTTAACAATGTTATCTGACTACAGTGGAGCCAGATTCAAACCAGAAAATTTAATCTTCTATTGTAGGCAAAAAAAAGAAAAGAAAAAAAAGAAAAGAGAGAGAGAGAGATCCCACAAATTCCTTCCTAACCTTCATTGTTAGAATACCCATCCTTAAATATGAACCTAATCTAATTTCATTTCCTCGTATTATACCTGCATAATAGCTCTCTTGTTCATTTTTGGAAGATTAAATTAACAAACCTCACTAGATACTAAAACATCCTTCTGTGCATTCTCTCAGAGGTTAAAGCATCTGCCTGCAGTGTGGGAGACCCAGGTTCGATCCCTGGGTTTGGAAGATCCCCTGGAGAAGGAAATGGCAACCCACCCCAGTATTCTTGCCTGGAGAATCCCATGGACGGAGGAGCCTGGTGGGCTACAGTCCATGGGGTCACAAAGAGTCGGACACAACTGAGTGACTTCTCTTTCACTTTCATGCATTCTCCTTCCCATAGTCTCACTTGGCCATCCTCTTATCCTGACCCCACTACTCTCACACACAAATCCCACAAGTCTGTGCAGTGATCTTCAAGACTCTTTTATTAAATACTCAATAATAACCCAACAATATTTTCTATTATAAAGTCAGAAAACCATAATGAGAGTCTAGTCTGTTTAATTCACATTCAAAGGTTGAATTAACAAATTGCTTTTTTCAACTCTGCTTCCTAACACAGAACACTGTCTCCAAATAGGAGGGATTCTGTCTTGTTGTCTACTCCTCCAAGAAGACTTCCTTGATTTCTCTTCAACAACTCTGACCATGCCTCTATACTTCGTTTCCTGCCTCTGAGACACAGTTTACATATTATAGCCATTGATATTATAGGATTTGAGCAATCGACTGGGATTAAACCTTGACAAAATACATAGAACCTAAGGGCAGTAAAATCAATAAGGCATCAAAAATATCCTGCAGGAGAAACGGAGGTTTTAATTTTGTTTTTCAGATTAGAAAAGAGTTCACTTAAAGACAAACATGATAGCATGTATACATGTTCAAAGATCTACCATATGGAAAAGGTATTGAGTTTGCTCTGTACTCCTCCAAAGACAGAAGTATAACCAACTGGTGAAACTTACACGGTGGCTGTGACTGTGTCTGAGACTGTGGCTCAATAGAAAGAAAAGCTTGG
Organism: Madoqua kirkii; assembly: GCA_006408675.1. Classification (NCBI taxonomy): domain Eukaryota; kingdom Metazoa; phylum Chordata; class Mammalia; order Artiodactyla; family Bovidae; genus Madoqua; species Madoqua kirkii. The sequence continues at coordinate 20,849 of SJYC01012083.1, read as the reverse complement.
GGAGTGAAAATGAAGCAGTCAAAAAATACCCTGCCTGGAAATGTAGTGACTTTCTCATCACTTGAAAGCTTCCTCATTCAGAGGCTGAAAGTTGACATTTCAGGACGTTGTAAAAATGTTCCTGCACTAACTGGAAGATTGGACTAAATGTTCTGACCCAGATGATCTAACCCAGTTCTGATTTGTATGGGGGCTTCCCTGGTGGCTCAGAGGTTAAAGTGTCTGCCCGCAATGCGGGAGACCTGGGTTCGATCCCTGGGTCAGGAAGATCCCCTGGAGAAGGAAACAGCAACCTACTCCAGTATTCTTGCCTGGAGAATCCCATGGACAGAGGAGCCTGAAGGGCTACAGTCCATGGAGTTGCAAAGAGTCGGACATGACTGAGGTACTTCATTTTCACTTTCAATCTTAAATTATGTTAAAATTTTTTACTCTTATTCTTAATTTCCTGGGCACACACAAAGCATTTTGGTATCTGCATATGAGCTGTTAATTTTCTACAGTACATTTTGTGTTTATCATTGTATTTGTGTCTATGTGTACATGCATCTGTGTGTGTGCATTATCTCTATAAATAATAGACTTCTTGAGAACAGAAATTATAGTTTTTATTCAACAGCATGCAGTAATACATCCTTAATGCCAATACACTAATTTAACAATGTTATCTGACTACAGTGGAGCCAGATTCAAACCAGAAAATTTAATCTTCTATTGTAGGCAAAAAAAAGAAAAGAAAAAAAAGAAAAGAGAGAGAGAGAGATCCCACAAATTCCTTCCTAACCTTCATTGTTAGAATACCCATCCTTAAATATGAACCTAATCTAATTTCATTTCCTCGTATTATACCTGCATAATAGCTCTCTTGTTCATTTTTGGAAGATTAAATTAACAAACCTCACTAGATACTAAAACATCCTTCTGTGCATTCTCTCAGAGGTTAAAGCATCTGCCTGCAGTGTGGGAGACCCAGGTTCGATCCCTGGGTTTGGAAGATCCCCTGGAGAAGGAAATGGCAACCCACCCCAGTATTCTTGCCTGGAGAATCCCATGGACGGAGGAGCCTGGTGGGCTACAGTCCATGGGGTCACAAAGAGTCGGACACAACTGAGTGACTTCTCTTTCACTTTCATGCATTCTCCTTCCCATAGTCTCACTTGGCCATCCTCTTATCCTGACCCCACTACTCTCACACACAAATCCCACAAGTCTGTGCAGTGATCTTCAAGACTCTTTTATTAAATACTCAATAATAACCCAACAATATTTTCTATTATAAAGTCAGAAAACCATAATGAGAGTCTAGTCTGTTTAATTCACATTCAAAGGTTGAATTAACAAATTGCTTTTTTCAACTCTGCTTCCTAACACAGAACACTGTCTCCAAATAGGAGGGATTCTGTCTTGTTGTCTACTCCTCCAAGAAGACTTCCTTGATTTCTCTTCAACAACTCTGACCAGCCTCTATACTTCGTTTCCTGCCTCTGAGACACAGTTTACATATTATAGCCATTGATATTATAGGATTTGAGCGTTAGAAGGGACTTCAAAATTATTTTAAGCCAAACCTTATACTTTATATAAAGAAACTGAAAGCCTTATCATTGTTCAATGATTTCCCTAAGTTTATGCAGTTATAAGAGATGCAGGTGAGACTATTTTACCTGCTGTGTGTAGTAGGTGAGTAGGTAAAGAGGTAAAGGTTCTATCAGTGATAAAATAAGTTTTAAAATGAATTTAATACCTCTATATCCTCAAACCCAGGACTCAACACAGTGGAACTCAATACTAACTACCTAATGGAATATTTCCAGAGTTATATGAATATTAATTGTAAAGCCAAAGGAACTCAGTACTCACCCAGAGATCTAGGAAAGACAATTACTGCATTTACTCCCCCAGTTCTTTGGATTCTAAGGTGATGTGAGGCACATTTAAGACTGGTGGCATCTAGAGATGTCTGGAGAAGATGCGTTCCACTTTGATCCTAACTCTGTCTGTGGGATGGAGGGCTTAGGTCAGAGTCCCTTTCCTGGAGAACTGATGATTGCATATGTCTCCTCCCTGAGCAGGGGACATATGCCAGGAGCTGGGAATACCCCACCACTGTATCCTACTTGCTTACCCTACTGACTCAGACCAGAAAGGAGCTGGTGTATTATCAGATTGTCTCCTGACTGCAAAGCTGAGTGCTCCAATTCTGCCCCATGGGCACTGCCAAGTTCTCTTTAGAGCAATGGAGAGAGAACTGTTACCAGGTGAGACCTTGGAGACCTTTGGGCCCCAGCGTGGCAATTATGATCACACTGGTGCTTCATGATCTGCCTTGAAATCTCAGTTCTCTCTATCCCCCTTACGCTGCCCCAACCAAGCTGGTCTACTTAGTGTCTTCAGATTATACCTTCTCACTTGGCTTATGCTACTTGGATACTTCATACTTCTCCTATTTTGACCCAAATGCTACCTGCCCCTCACCACTCAGACTAAGTTTCATGTCTCACTTGAAGTTTACTGTGTTCACCACATACCCCAGATCGTTTCCTCCCTTGGACTCCTCAAAGAATGCTCACATATTCTCATTCATGCACATCATCCATCCAATTAAATATTAATTTCCTTAACAACAAGTTTATTGTTTTACATCTCTCTCTCATACACAATATTTAAAGTATGGTATTTAGCTTCTTATATTCAGCTTTAATACACAAAATTTTAAAATAAATGTATTCATTTATTAATTCATTCAAAAATTATTAAGCAATTAACCCTGTTCTAGATACTGTGGTAAATAAGAAATTCAACAATGAAAATTATTTGTGTTTATTTAAGGCATCATAATGTAACATAGAGAAACTTTCTCTGCCATGACTAGCTTTGGGATCTTGAAAAGCTTTCTTATAGAAAGTAGCATGGTCATTGCCAGGCGGGGGTGGGCAGAAATGGATGAATGTTGTTAAAGAGTACAAATTTCTCAGTATAAGATGAATAAGTTGTGGGAACCTAGTGTGCGGCATGTTGACTATAGTTAACAATACTATATTACACACTTGAAAGTTGCTAAGAGAATAGATATTTACAATTCTCACTACCCACATAAAAATGGTAAATACATATGGTGATAGATGTGTTAACTAACCTTATTGTAGTAATCATTCCATAATATATATGTTTATTGAATTATCAGAAATGGCAACCCACTCCAGTATTCTTGCCTGGAGAATCCCATGGATGGAGTATCCTGGTGGACTACGGTCCATGGGGTCACAAAGAGTTGGACATGACTGAGCAACTTCACTTTCACACCTTAAACTTACACAATGTTCTATGCCAACTATATCTCAACAAAACTGAGATATAGTTTTTGAGATATACTGAAAAAACAAATTTTAAAAGATTTCTTGATGCACTTAAGCTTCAGTTTCCCTGTGAGTTGTTCAGTTGCTAAATCGTGTCTGACTCTGAGACCCCACAGACTGTAGAATGACAGGTTCCCCATCCTTCACTATCTCCAGAGTTTGCTCAAATATTGGTCCATTGAGTCAGTGATGTTATCCAACCATCTCATCCTCTGCTGCCCTCTTCTCCTTTTGCCTTTACTCTTTCTCAGCATCAGGGTCTCTTCCAGTGAGTCAGCTCTTCGCATCAGGTGGCCAAAATACTGGAGCTTCAGCTTCAGCATCAGTCCTAATGAATATTCAGGGTTGATCTCTTTTAGGATTGACTGGTTTGATCTTCTTGCAGTTCCAGGGATTCTCGGGAGTCTTTTCCAGCACCACAATTCAAAAGCATCAGTTCTTTGGTGTTCATCCTTCTTTATGGACAAATTCCCACTACCGTATATGACTACTGAAAAAACCACAGCCTTGACTATACTACTTTGTCAGCAAAGTGATGTCTGTGCTTTTTAATATGCTCTCTAAGCTTGTCATAACTTCCCTTCTAAGGAGCAAGGGTCTTTTAATTTCATGGATACAGTCACAGTCTCCATCGATTTTGGAGTCTCAGAAAATAAAAGTTGTTGATGTTGTTAGTGTGACCTATCCTGTAGCACTATTTGTGGATTAATGATACATTGTAAACAAAGTGCCAGCCTATGGTAGACATTCATTCAATGGCACGTGCTCAATCACCCAGTTGTGTCCGATTCTCTGTGGCCCCATGGACTGAAGCTCACCAGGCTCCTTTGTCCATGAAGTTTTCCAGGCAAGAATACTGGAGCAGGTTACCATTTTCTACTCAAGGGCAGCTTCCCAACCCAAGGATTAAACTTGTGTCTTTTGCATCTCCTGCATTAGCAGGCAGATTCTTCACCATCAGTGTCACCTGGCAAACATTACTGTAATGCAAACACTTGTTCTGTGCCTTCTCTTTGTTGAAAAAAAAATTGCAGAAAATGACTTTACTTGAGTCTACTGTCTAACACAAAACAGGTATCACATAAAACAATTGCAATCTGAGTGATAAGTGCAATAGTCTCTCCCTTCACTCAGAGAGCTTAACATCATTTAGGGAAACGTTAAAATATTTAAACACTATCACTTTACTTAGTATCATTTTACTATTAGTTAATTGGTGTTAATGTCACTAAAAACTATGTTGTTGTTGTTGTTGTTGTTCAGTCACCCAGTTGTGTCGACTCTTTGTGACCCCATGGACTGCAGCACGCCAGGGCTCTCTGCCCTTCACCATCTCCTGAAGTTTGCTCAAGTTCATGTCCACTGCACTGGTGATGCCATCCAGCCATCTCATCCTCTGAAGCCCTCTTCTCCGTCTGCCTTCAATCTTTCCCAGTACCAGGGACTTTTACAGCTGTACAAATTACATACAATTGTACAAATGTACAAAATGTACTATGTACAGTTATGGAAAAGATTAGATGGGGAAAATCTTCTTAGATAACTATCCATGAAAGAAAGAAAAAAACAGCTAAAACATATACAGCTTTACTATTTGCCAAACACTCTTCCAAACACTTCACATATTAACCCAATTAGTCCTCACAGTAACCTTGCCTGGTAGTTACCAATCTCACTGTTATTCTGCAGAAGAAGATACAATGGCACAGAGGGTTCAAGTTGTACAGATACCCCATGGCAGTGCCAGAATCTAAATCTAGGTGTAAATGAGCAAAGCAGGTATCTGGTGATATACATGGTGAAAAAAATGAAACTGTTTGTCACTTAGTCATGTCTGACTCTTTGCCATCCCATGGACTGTAACCTGCCAGGCTCCTCAGTTCATGGAATTCTCCAGGAAAGAATACTGGAATGGATAATCATCCCCTTCTCCAAGGGATCTTCCTGACCCAGGTAACTCTTTGTGACCCCATACACTGCAGCACGCCAGGCTTCCCTGTCCTTCACCATCTCCCAGAGCTTTCTCAAACTCATGTCCATTGAGTTGGTGATGCCATTCAACCATCTCATCCTCTGTCAACCCCTTCCCCTCTGGCCTTCAATCTTTCCCAGCAGGTATAAAAAATATTGGAGCTTCAGTTTCAGCATCATTCCTTCTAATGAATAGTCATGATTTTTATTTCATTTAGGATTGACAGGTTTGATTTCCTTGCAGTACAAGGGACTCTCAAAAGTCTTATGCAAGCATGAAGAAAAATGTGAAAAGATTCATCCTAAACTGATAGTGATTATGCTGCTTAGTAGAAGGATGTTGCATATGGGAATCAAAGTAAAGGAATACTGATGGATTTTTCTTCATTAGACAACATAATTTTATTGGCTTCAGTTAGCATATATTACTTTTTACATCTTTGTGCCTACTCAGTCGCTTCAGCTGTGTCAGACTCTGCAACCCTATAGACTGTAGCCCGCCAGACTCCTTTGTCCATGGGATTCTCCAGGCAAGAATCTTCCCAACCCAGGGATCAAAGTCACATCTCTCAAGCCTCCTGCATTGCAAGTGGATCCTTTACCGCTGAGACACCAGGGAAGTCCTTTAAAATCTTTATTGAGATACAATTTCCATATCATACAATTCAACCAATTAAAGTGTATAATTCAGTGGCTTTTCACACATTCATACAGTTGTGCATCCATCATTTTAGAACATTTTCATTATCCAAAAAGAAAATTCTTGCCCATTTGTTATCAGTCCCTGTTGTCACCTTCTGCTCCAGGCAAGCACTAATATATTTCTCTATGTACAAATTTACCTTTTCTGAATATTTCATATAGAAAGACTCTTAAAACATGTAATCTTTTCTCTGTCTAGCTTCTTTCCCTTAGTATCTTGCATTCAAAATTTGTATATGGCATATACCAGCACTTTATTCTTTTTTTAGAGCTGAATAACTTTCCACTGACTATATAGATATGTCACACAATCTACTAAAAATATGTAGCAATGAATATAAATATAAATGAATGAGCAAAAACAGGTTCTGGAGATGATTCTATGCTAAGGGGAAAGGCATATGGAGTTTGTTCATTTCAATTGCTACATAGAATTTCATGGTATAAACAACACTGTTTAATCACTAATTTTGAAGAATGAAGTATTGTGTCAAATTTTTGCTACATCAAACAGTGAGGCAGAGAGCATGTTTGTTCATAACTCTGTGCCTGCCTGCAGAAATTTCTCTAGATAGTTATCACAGCATAAAATTATTGAGTCATAGGAGATGGTGATCATCAACATCAAAAGGTATTCACAAATTGCATTTTAAGGAGTTTATCTTATTTCTATCTTTATAAAAACCTTTAAATGTTTCCTCATCAGATGGATATGAAATTTCACTTCACTGTCATTTTAATTTACACTTTATTGATTATTAGCAAAGTTGAGAATCTTCTTGCATGTCATCATCCATTTAATTTGCTTCAGGATTTATCTGCAAACATATTTTTCCCATTTTATTAGGATATTGGAATTTGTTTAAAAAATCATAAGATGTATTTTATATTTTCCATATTACTTTTATGTTATGTACATTACAAAAGTCTCCTAATCTCTATTTTGATTTCTTACTTTATTTATGAAGCACATGTGCACACATATGCAAGTACATATGCCTTTAATATGACTTTTTTTGATCTTAATATGCATGTTTTATTGAAGCATAGTTGACTTAAAATGTTTCAGGTGCACAGCAATGTGACTCAGTTATACATATACAGGTATACTATTTTTGAAATTATTTTCCATTATAGGTTGTTATAAGATATTGACTATAGTTCCCTGTGCTGTACAATAAATCTTTGTTGCTTGCTGCATATCTAATTTTTAAATTAGAAATCTAGCATTCTACTCATACTAAGTCAAACAAGTGATGAAGATGTAAAAGGAGAATGAAAAAACTCAACATTCAAAAAACTAAGTTAATGGCATCTGGTCCTCTCACTTCATGGCAAATAGATCGAGAAACATTGTAAACAACGACAGACTTTATTTTCTTGGGCTCTGCAGATCACTGCGGATGGTGACTGCAGCCATGAAATTAAAAGACGTGTCCTCTTTGAAAGAAAGTCTGTGACAAACCTAGACAGCATATTAAAAAGCAGAGATATCTTTTTGCCAGCAAAGGTCCGTCTAGTCAAGGCTGTGGTTTTCCTTGTAGTCATGTACAGACATGAGAGTTGGACCATAAAGAAGGCTGAGGGCTGAAGAATTGATGGTTTCCAACTGTGATGTTGGAGAAGACAAAAATTTATGTTTTCTAAAATATATACATTGTATAAATTATTTACATATGTATAGAAAAGCTTTTCTACAACACTTGATAAACACTAAAGAAAGAACATAAAAAAAAAGAAGAGATGAAGAAATTGGAAAACATAAACTAAATTAAATGGGAGCACTGAATATGAAATAGAAAAACTGAAATAAACTAGGTAAAAGTAAAAGATCATCATATAGCCCAGCTGTTTTTAAACATGGATCAAGACCATCTCCATGGAAAAGAAATGCAAAAAAGCAAAATGGCTGTCTGGGGAGGCCTTACAAATAGCTGTGAATAGAAGAGAGGCAAAAAGAAAAGGAGAAAAGGAAAGATATGAGCATCTGAATGCAGAGTTCCAAAGAATGGCAAGAAGAGATAAGAAAGCCTTCTTCAGTGATCAATGCAAAGAAATAGAGGAAAAGAACAGAATGGGAAAGACTAGAGATCTCTTCAAGAAAATTACAGCTATCAAGGGAACATTTCATGCAAAGATGGGCTCGATAAAGGACAGAAATGGTCTGGACCTAACAGAAGCAGAAGATATTAAGAAGAGGTGGCAAGAATACACAGAAGAACTGTACAAAAAAGATCTTCATGACTCAGATAATCATGATGATGTGATCCCTAATCTAGAGCCAGACATCCTGGAATGTGAAGTCAAGTGGGCCTTAGAAAGCATCACTACGAACAAAGCTAGTGGAGGTGATGGAATTCCAGTAGAGCTGTTTCAAATCCTGAAAGATGATGCTGTGAAAGTGCTGCACCCAATATGCCAGCATATTTGGAAAACTCAGCAGTGGCCACAGGACTGGAAAAGGTCAGTTTTCATTCCAATTCCAAAGAAAGGCAATGCCAAAGAATGCTCAAACTACCACACAACTGGACTCATCTCACATGCTAGTAAAGTCATGCTCAAAATCCTGCAACACAGGCTTTAGCAATACGTGAACCGTGAACTTCCTGATGTTCAAGCTGGTTTTAGAAAAGACAGAGGAACCAGAGATCAAATTGCCAACATCTGCTGGATCATGGAAAAAGCAAGAGAGTTCCAGAAAAACATCTATTTCTGCTTTATTGACTATGCCAAAGCCTTTGACTGTGTGGATCACAATAAACTGTGGAAAATTCTGAAAGAGATGGGAATACCAGACCACCTGACCTGCCTCTTGAGAAATCTGTATGCAGGTCAGGAAGCAACAGTTAGAACTGGACATGGAACAACAGACTGGTTCCAAATAGGAAAAGGAGTATGTCAAGGCTGTATATTGTCACGCTGCTTATTTAACTTCTATGTAGAGTACATCATGAGAAATGCTGGACTGGAAGAAACACAAGCTGGAATCAAGATTGCCAGGAGAAATATCAATAACCTCAGATATGCAGATGACACCACCTTTATGGCAGAAAGTGAAGAGGAGCTAAAAACCCTCTTGATGAAAGTGAAAGAGGAGAGTGAAAAAGTTGGCTTAAAGCTCATCCAGAAAATGAAGATCATGGCATCCGGTCCCATCACTTCATGGCAAATAGATGGGGAAACAGCGGAAACAGTGTCAGACTTTATTTTTTGGGCTCCAAAATCACTGCAGATGATAACTGCTGCCATGAAATTGAAAGATGCTTACTCCTTGGAAGAAAAGTTATGAGCAACCTAGATAGTATATTCAAAAGCAGAGACATTACTTTGCCGACTAAAGTCCGACTAGTCAAGGCTATGGTTTTTCCTGTGGTCTTGTATGGATGTGAGAGTTGGACTGTGAAGAAGGCTGAGCGCTGAAGAATTGATGCTTTTGAACTGTGGTGTTGGAGAAGACTCTTGAGAGTCCCTTGGACTGTGAGGATATCCAACCAGTCCACTCTGAAGGAGATCAACCCTGGGATTTCTTTGGAAGCAATGATGCTAAACCTGAAACTCCAGTACTTTGGTCACCTCATGTGAAGAGTTGACTCACTGGAAAAGATTCTAATGCTGGGAGGGATTGTGGTCAGGAGGAGAAGGGGATGACGAAGGATGAGATGACTGGATGGGATCATGAACTCGATAGACGTGATTCTGACTGAACTCCAGGAGTTAATGATGGACAGGGAGGCCTGGTGTGCTGCGATTCATGGTGTTGCAAAGAGTCGGACATGACTGAGTGACTGAATTGAACTGACTGGCTGAAATATACTTAAACAGTGTTCGATTTTTCTAACTTCTCAAAACTTAATTAAGAAACAACATGAGGAATAAAAAGAAATGCATTTAAAAAATCAGTGGAATTTTGTTAGTGAATATAAAATGATTCTTTGATTTTAACCTTTATTAAAGTTTCATGTAAGAAAACACCTGATCATCTTATTTCACAGTTCTTTAAAAGGTGATGTGATATCAATCAAGAGTGTGACCAGCATAACCCAGTCAAATTGAAATGAGCTAAAAGTTGTAGTAATGTATAGAGCAATTGCATACCAATTATCATCTCTGTTATAAGGGCCATGAAACTTTATGCTTTAGCCCCCTAGAGGAAACCTACTGATTATAATACCACTTGATACCATGCTTTTCTTTGGTATGGAAAACCTCTCCAATTTCTTACCATCAACCTTGAAAATCCTATATGAATAACTCATCTGTTTTATTGGCATTGTGTAATCTTCCTTGTCTCTGTCATCTATTCTAGAGATCCTGTTTACCTTTATTTTTGAGTATTGCTTATCATAATACATTTAGAAATGGTTTTCATCCCTATCTGAACTTTGGCTGTCTGGACTGATGATACAAATTGGAAGTTGATGTTCTTCAAAAAGAAGTACTCAGAACAGGGACAAGTTACAGGAAGCAAGCCCAGTACACCTCAAGTGTTCCCTGCATGAGTCCTATACCAGTTTCCTGGGCTTAGCATCACTCCAGCCAACCTACTCTCAGGCCTGAACAAGGTTTGTCCTGAGGCATTATGATACTGTTGCATGTTAGAATATTTGGTCTTTGGCACCTGTGACAATAGAAAAAGTGGAATTTCCCAGGTGGATGAAAAGACATGCAGAAAATGGTTATCTAGCAGATCTATTTTTTTTTTCTGGCATGGTTTTCTCTTTATTAGTCTTGTCTTAAGCCACACATGGTAGACACAGCAGCATCAGGATTCCACTAACTTTATTATGAATAAAGAGCTTAGGGGAATAGTATTGTTAAAATGGTCTCATAAAACTACCATTATTGAGGTGCATAAGTTTAAATTCAGTTATATGTGTATCTTTGAGTAACTACTGTGGTCAAGTAGATGCAGTTCTCTGATCAACAAGATTACTTCATTTCAGTCACTCAGTGGTATCTGACTCTTTGAGACCCCATGAACCACAGTAGTACCCCAAGCTTCCTTGTACATCACCACCTCCCAGAGTTTACCCAAACTCATGTCCATTGAGTCAGTACTCTTTCTAAAACTAGCTTGTAGAAATTAAATATACCCGAACTAGATTTACTGTTTGATTTATTAATAGATGGGCTATTGCTGGTTGCAATACCTGTTATCTCAGGTCAAAATAGATGCTGGGACAAAGGAACTGTCATTTCAGTGGTACCCACTTTCATTACAATAACACTCTTCCTGGAGAAGATATCTTGAGACAGGCTGGTCTGTGAACATTTTCCTATGGAAGAGTTTGTTTTTCCAATTTTTCTCTTACAAAATTTGTCATGTATCTAGCAACAATCTTAAAACACACCTGTTTTTCAAATGCAGTGCCTGTTTCATTTATAGAGTTAGTATTTTCATCATTTTACAAAGTCTAATACTTGATACACTTAGGTAATTGAGACTACTGTTAAGCATAACATTTATGAACACCTAATAGAGATTTTTCCTAAGAGGCCATCCTTTTGAGCTGGGAATTAGCAAATTATTCATGCCTTATGGCAGTTTATGCTTCTGAAATTCAGAAATTATAGCTGTTAAAAATGAAAAGACCTTTAAAATGACCAGTACCTCAAGCTTCTGGTATTCTCCAAAAGCAAAAGACAGAAAGAGAAATTTAGTTACTGACCTTTATTCTAAAAAAAAACAAAAACAAAAACAAACAAACCTGTAATATTAAAGTTCTAATAAAGTGTTGAAATAGAACACACTCTTAATCCAAAGAAATAAGTTCATTTCAATTATTAGTTTGCTAAAAAGTCTTCATAATTATTATTATAATTTTCTATTGATTTTTTTAATCAGATGTCTTTTCTGTGTCTACTAATACGTCCATAAAATTTTTCTCCTTTATTTTGATAACATGGTAGCATACATTGATTTTTTAAATGTTAAACCAACCTTCCTTTTTTGGAATAAGCCAAGGGAGGGCATGATATAAGATCCGTTTTGTAAATTGCTGTGTAAGTGAAAGTGTTAGTTGATCAGCTGTATTTGACTCTTGCAGCCCCATGGACTGTAGCCTACCAGGTTCCTCTGTCCATGGAATTCCCCAGGCAAGAATACTGGAGTGGGCTGCCATTCCCTTCTACAGGGAATCTTCCCAACCCAGGGATCAAATCAAACTGTGTCTCCTGCTTTGCAGGCAGCAGATTCTTTACTGTCTGAGCCACCAGGGAACCCCAAATTACTGTGTACCTCTCTTAATATTTTGTTAGTACCTTGATTTATATTGCTAGCATGTTCTGGGAAATTCAGGCTGAGAAATTAGTATAAAATTTATCCCAGGCTTGGAGTGCCAGGGTGTTTGGAAAAATCATTAAGGAAATTCTTTGGAGGATTCTAACTTCCATTCATACTTTGAAGAGCTTTTACAGACAACCCCAAATTTAATGTAAGGAAACAAGCCACTATGCTTTACAGTAGCAAAAATGACAAACAACAGAAGTAGAACACCAAGAAAATTAGGTATTAAACTTATTGAGTATATAAGTTCAAAACAGAATACCAGAATGAGTAACAGAAATTGGAGCAAAGTAAGTGAATTAATGAAGCATAAGCTAATTAAGTAGAGAACACTGAAAGGAAGGACGGAAGGGACTTCCCTGGTGTTCTAGTGGCGAAGATTCCACTCTCCCAATGCAAGGGCGGCAGGTTTGATCACCGATCAGGGAACAAGATCCCACAGGTGGCAACTAAGACCTGTTGCAGCCAAATAATTTTTTTAAAGGGAGGTGGGGAGAAAGGTAACAGATGACATAACAAATTCCTAGAAAGATACGACTTAAAGAATTGACAAGAACAAATAGAAACTTGTAATAGGTAGTTAATCACTAATGATAATAGTGTTTAGGATCTAAACTGTAATCATCACCAGGCTCAGATAATTGTGTAGAAGAGTTTAATTAGGGGAGAGTTCAGACAGGTCTTAGGTGCTACTTCATTCATAGCCTCCCAGCCTCACCTGTGCCTGGGGCCTTCGTAAACTTGTTTCTCTTGATTCCCTGATGTGGCAACCATCCTGCATGAATTCTGGTCAATTCTACATGGGCACAGCCCATGGTAGCGCCCGACCTCATGCCTGACCTCATGCCTGCACTGGGCACCTCTTGCCTCAAGGCATCTGAGCCTGTCTCGTTGCACTGTATCTTGATCACGCAAATAAAATAGATTCCCCAAAGGGTTTTAATGGGTATTGTGCCTCAAACCTATAACTTTTTTGTGGGCAAGAGTTCATGTTTGTGAATATTTCTCTTCGTTGGCCCTTCATTATTGTTGCAGTTATTGTGTGCATGGGAGATAAATGACTGAGTTTCAAATCATTTAGCTCTTTAAAAATAACCTGCAGAACCTAAGTGTCCAACAGATGAATAGACAAAGAAGATGCAGTATAAAATAAACTTATTCACAAAACAGAAATGGGGTCACATACTTAGAGAACAAACTTATGGTTATCAGGGGGAAGGGTAAGAGGAAGGGATAGTTAGGGAATTTAGGATTGACATGTACACAGTGCTATATTTAAAATGGATAACTAAGGGACCTTCTTGATGGCCCAGTGGCTAAGACTCTTCACTGCCCATTCAGGGGCCCCTGATTTGATCCCTGGTCAGGGAACTAGACCCCATGTGCCACAACTAAAAATCTCACATGCTGTAACTAAGATCTGGTGCAGCCAAATAAATAATAAATAAATAAACATTTTAATAATAATAATAAAATGGATAACTGACAAGGACTGACTGCATAGCGCAGGGAACTTTGCTCAACATTATGTGGCAGCCTGGATGGGAGGGGAGTTTGGAGGAGAATGGACACATGAATATGTATGGCTGAGTTGCTATGCTGTACACTTGAAAGTATCACAACATTATTAACTGAAAAATTCCAATATAAAATAAAAAGGTTTCTTTAATGTTTTAAAAAAGATGTGGGGTGTGTGTGTGTGTATATATATGTGTGTGTGTGTGTGTGTGTGTGTGTGTGTAAGTGAAGTCGCTCAGTCGTGTCCGACTCTTTGTGACCCCATGGACTGTAACCTACCAGGCTCCTCTGCCCGTGGAATTTTTCCAGGCAAGAGTACTGGAGTGGGTTGCCATTGCCTTCTCCTATACACACACACACACACACACACACACCCACACACACACACACACACACACACACACACACACACACACACACACACACAATGTAATCTTAAACATAAGAAAGAATGAAATAATGCCACTTGCAACAAGACAGATGGACCTAGAGAAGATCATACCCAGTGGCTCAGGGGTAAAGAATCCGCCTGCAATGCAGAAGACACAGGTTCAATCCCTGGGTCAGAAAGATCCACTGGAGTAGAAAATGGCAACCCACTCCAGTATTCCTGTCTAGGAAATCCCATGGACAAACAAGCCTGGTGGGCTACAGTCCGTGGGGTTGTAAGGAGTCAGACATGACTGAGCACAGCACACACACAAAGCATCTTTTTAAAAGAATCCCTATTGCTATCTGTGCTTTGGCCACATTCAGTGTTTCATATTGCAATTCATAGTTTCTGCTGATTAGTTACTACACCAGACTAGAAATACTGAATTCCAAATTTAAACCCATATATGCTTTCACTTGGCCTAAATCACTGTGTGATAACTAACATTTGATTAGGGTGTTAGTAACCCACAAAGAATGTAGGTGAGTGGAAATGAAAGAGCATTGCACACTAGTCTGTTAACTATATTATTACAGTAGTTGCTAATTATTGCTTTAGAAATTTCATCAGCATAAAAACTATTCTGAAAATTAATTACTTGTTATGTACATGTTGTTTCAAGGTATTAAAAAAAATTTTGAAATTAATCCTATCTGACATCTATCAAGAAGGAAAAACAGGGAATTCCTTGGCAGTCCAGTGGTTAGGACTTGGTGCTTTCACTGCTGTAGCCCCAGGTTCAGACTGGTCAGGGAACGAAAATCCTGAAAAGTCAAAGAAAGAAAAATAATCAGGGCCAGAACATGGAAAGCTATAACAAAACGAATTGGCTCACTGAATACATTTCTGTGAAAAATAAGGTGGTGGGTTGGAGGGACTGTCCCAGGTGTTATTTCAGGTGAACGTAGATGAATCCAGATCCATTAATGATTGGTCTCAATTTATCTTCTACCTTCATTTAAACATGAAGGAAAAATTTCAACAAATAACTAGAAGAGGAAGAAAACGAAGAATCCTTTCATCTAACTTTTTTTGCATATTTAATTCAACCGAAGGACCTAGCCATGTAATTTGAATATTAGACTCAAATCTAAACTCTAGAAATTTGAATGTTTGAATATTAAACACAAATTTAAATTCTTAAAAATTATTCGCTGTAAGTAAGAACATTGGGACTTCCCTGGTAAATTCACCTTGCAATGCTGGAGAGGATGGTTCGATTCCTAGCCAGGGAATTAAGATCCTATGTGCCTCAGAGCAACTAAGCTCGCCTGCAGCAACTACTAAGCCCTCAAGCCACAACTAGAGAGGCTGTGTGCTATAAGGAAAGATCCTGAATGACACAGCGATGATCCTGCATGCTGCAGCTAAGACCCAACACAGCTAGATTAATTACTTAAAATAATGCCATTTATTTAGTTAAGATAAGGACGTTTAACTTCCAAAAGACAGAAATGTTGTTTCACCAAATCCTTCCCACTGAGGAATAAATTATCAGATTCAGGTGAGCTTATTTCATCTCAAAGATTCTTAAAATTCATCTTTATTTCAGGCTCTGGAGATGGGAAAAATATGCTAAAAAGAGAATGAGTAGAGGATGGTAGTTGCTGTGATGTATCACTAAGGTCTTTTTAGGGATGAAGAATTTGCTTCTCATCTTAGCAGGTTCATGAAGAAGCTGCTAGGAACCCACACACTAGAGCTTCCCAAGGGGAACTGAGCCCTTCGTGGGGCTGAACCACAGCCCAGCTTTTCCCTCTGCCCAGCCCTGCCCCCTTGGCTTCCCTTCCACGGCTGTAGAGTCCCACAGTCTTGATCACTTGCCTTAAGGAGTCACACAGAAATTGACAGACAGCCTGGATCACATCTTCGAAAACAAGAAAATGAGGGGAACAATCCACAATAGTTTGCAATATTCAAAGTTAGGATCGGATTTAGTATAAATACCAAAGAATTGAAAGAAAGGTCCCCAACTGATGTTTGTACCCCATATTCATTGCAGCTGCATTCACAACAGCCAATAAGCAGAAGCAATCTATGTGCACCTCGACGGATGGATGAATAAACAAAATGAAATAGACAAATACAATGGGCTGTTACTCATCCTTATAAAGAAAGGAAATTCTGACACATGCTACGATGTGTGTCATGGATGAACAACAAGGTACATGGATGAACCTTGACAATTACATGAAATAAGCCAGTCGTAACAAGAAAAACACTGATTTCACTCATACAGAGTAGTAAGATTCATAGAAACTCAAAGTTAAATGGCAAATGCCAGACTTTGGGAGGAGAGGGTAAGAGAAGATTTAATGGGTCTGAATTTTCAGTTTTGCAGCATAAAAAGGGTCTAGAGATTGGTTGCACAACAAGGTAGATATGTTTAACACTATTGAACTGTAATTCAGGTCTGATCTGAAAAAGAAATACTGATGTAGCAGAGTCTATGTGAAATAAGAAAATACTGGCACACAATATACAGAATTCAGCTTTGGGTAAGGCTGTGATTAAAGTCCCAGAAGAAAAACTCCACAGTTCTGATCATGTATGTGAAGAACATTTATGCAGAATATAAAAACTGGCAGGGACTTCCCTGGTGGTCCAGTGGCTAAGACTCTGTGCTCCCAAAGCAGACAGATTGAACTTAGTTCCACTGAAATAAAACGAGCAGGGGAGGGGGGTGGTTTCAGCGCTGGACAAACTAGTGGGAAAGTGCCGGAGATAGAGGGGAGGTTGGTCCAAGGGATGGTCCAGCACAATGACTCACTCCTGTGTTTGCAAATGTTCTTTGCTGTGATCAGGCATCCGTGTTTGCTAATTTGGCTCCTGCCCCGCCATACACAGAGCCTGGGGGACAGGGGTACTATCTTCCTTAATGATGACATTTCGAAGAGATGGCTCCCAGGTCGCTGAGAAAGACATTCCTGGGCTGTAAAACTGGCAAGCAGCTGGGAGAGGATCTACCTACATTTTAAAGGGACAGGGAAAGAATCGGCAATGACAAGTTTTCTAAGGTATGTGCTCTAAGAAAAGGGAGGCTGGGGTCTCCTGTAGTCAGGAAGAAACTCCGTGTCAAGTTTAGTCAAGCTCAGGAAACCATCAAGGCTGTCCTGATCACTGCCTCTGCCCATCCAACTGTGGGCTCCTGACTCTAGGTCTCTGCATGTGCCTGGGGCCCACCCGGTATGGCGCAATGAGTGGGTATGACCCCAGCAAGCAGCGCCTTCAAGCAGCACCTTCAAGCAGGGAGAAGCAAGGCGGATCAGGCGGTGAGGACCTGGGCTCTCTGTCACAGGCCCCACTGCCCATCTGGAAGTCCCCATCTGCCCAATGTCTGAGCGTCCACATGGGTGTGTCCACATCCTTGGGCAACAGGGTATGTCTCCAATCATCTGCCTGTGTCTGTCCCCTCCAGTGTTTTGAAATTTATTCATTTAACAATCTAGGGACATCCCTGGTGATCTACTAAGACTCCACTCTCCCAATGCAGAGGGCCTGGGTTTGATCCCTGGTCAGGGAATTAGACTCCATGTGCAGCCATTAAAGATCCTGTGTGCCACCACAGCCAAATTAAGAAGGAAAAAAAAAAAAAGAATCTGACTTGCAATTCAGGGGACATGGGTTCGATCCCTGGCCAGGAACTAAGATCCCACATCCCACAGAGCAGTTGCGCCATGACTAGAGAGTCTGTGTGCCACATCCAAAGATCCCACGTGATGCAACTAAGATCCAACACTGCCAAATAAATAAAGTATTTAAAACAATCTAATAAAAGTCTATCAAATACCTTCTGTGGGCACGTCCGGTTCCTCAGGTCTGGGTTGATTCGTCTGTCTAGATTTGCATCAGTCCACACCGGGTGTGTCTGTTTTTCTGCATCCCATGAGTAACTGCCTCTCTGGGAGGATCTGTCTCCCTGTCAGTTTGTCAAGTCTTTGATTCACTCATTCCTACATCATCACAAACATCCCCTGAGACCCCGAAGGAATTCACAGCCTGATGGAGGAGACAGAGGTTAGCCTAACCCAGAGTGACCAAGGCTGGGAGACAGGGGGGTGCTTGAGGCCAAGGGTGGAGGGATGATTGTTGGGGCGGGGGTGCAGGTCAGGGAAGGCTTCAGGGAGGAGGTGATGTTTGCTTCTCTGGGTCTGGAGGCATGGTCCCCTACAGGTGGCACATATCAGGGTAAAGGAAGAGAAGTTGGAGGGCACGTGTGCCCACCTCAGACTAGAACACAGGGCTGGGGCAGTGGGGTAGACAGTCCCCAAAACACAAATCCCCCCAAATGAAGGGTTACAAGGCCCCAGCCCCTCCTCTCTCAGACCCAGGAGTCCAGGCCCCAGCCCCTTCTCCCTCAGACCCAGTGTCCAGGCCCCCATCATGATTATCTAGGAGGAGACTAGCCCAAGCAGGGGAGGGCGGGGGTGGAGGAATGCCAGCCTGCCTGGGTAGCCAGGATGCCTGGGGCTTGGCTTGGAGAGCCAGCCAGGCAGAAGTCAGAGCAGGAAAAGCTGTCCTCCGTGCCTCCACTCAGGTCCACAGCATGGCAGCGGGAGTCGCCGGAGTCATCCTGCTGGGCCTCTTTGGGCCTGTCCTCTGCCTACCGATGTCCAGACTTCTGAGTCCAGCGGTAAGAAGGGCGGTTGGGTGGGTGGAAGCAGGACTCTTCTGGGTCCGAGGGAGCAGAGAGAGTGGGGGCCAGATTCCAGGGACTCAGGGAAAAGTGAACTGGAGGCCCTGATTCCTGGTCTGAGGGAGGAGGGGCTGGGGGCCTGGACCCCTGGGCCTGAGGGAGGAGGGGCTGAGGACCTGGACCCCTGGACCTGAGGGAGGAAGGGCTGGGGGCCTGGATCCTGAGTCTGAGGACTCCTGGGTCTGGGGGAGGAGGGGCTGGGGGCCTGGACCCCTGAGTGTGGGGGAGGAGGGCCTGGGGGCCTGGACCCCTGCGTCTTGGTCAGAGACTGTGTCCTCTCCCTTCTCTTCCCCTCCTCTGGTCTTCCCACATCACTCACTTGCTCCACTATCTCTGGTTCACTACTCCGGCCTTTCTCATCCTCTTTGCCCATGTCCCCATTCATTCAAAGGTACTTCTGAGGAGACATGGGGGCTCTTTCTAGAACTGGCAGGAAACCTTGACTCAGGCAACCTCTTCTCCTACAGGGACAGAGTCATATCAGGACAGAAGTGGCTACAAATTTGAGATATTTGAGAGATGGGAAGGAGGCTATGCCTGCACACAGCTTTGTGTGTGTGTGTGTGTGTGTGTGTGTGTGTGTGTGTGTGCTCATCCACAGAAAGAAGACAATTATACTTCTGTGTGTGTCCATGGGTCAGCATGTGCTGTGGGTCTCTGTGCTTGTGTGTGTGTATCTACAGCAGGTTTTCATGTCTGGGTATTTGAACAAATATTTTCATGGGTCTGTTCATCTCTGATCCTCACTTTTCTTTGTAAAAGAGACGTGGGTATAATTTTGCATCTCTGCTTCTCTTTGCGCATCTCTATGCCAGTTTCTTTCTGTGTATATGTGTTTGGGTATTATGATGCGTGTCTGTCTCTCTGTGTATCTCTTGTGTGTCTCTATGAATCTTGTATCTGAATATGATTTTAAGTTGTCTGATTTTGTAGGTCTCTTTTTTTTTATGTATCTCTATCTTCGCCTAATTGTAGGCTCTGATTTTATTTGTGATTCTTGGGTCTGTATTTCTCTCTCTCTGGGTATGAGTTCCTGTGTTCTAGGTCTGTGTGTTGCGACTGTTTCTGTATCCACACGTATTTCTGAGAGTCTGAATTTTCTATGTATGAGACACTTTGGTTTAGAGAGTTTCTGTTGGAGGGTCTGGGTGGTGCTTGTTTTGTGTGTGAATGTAGAACTCTACATGAACGCATACAGGGTACTCTGTGTATATTTCTGAGACTGGCATGAACTTGTGTCAATTTCGTTATTTTGTGTTTACGTCAGTGTTTCAGTGTTCTGTCCAGGTACTGCAGGGACTGGCTGTGCGTGTGTATTTGTAGCATGAGACTGCACATCCCGGTGCTTGTACTAGAGCATTTGTTTTCCATCAGCAGCCTTTTAGTGCTACTGGATATTGTGCATTTTGGGGGGAGAGGGGAAAGCAGAGCAGGAGTGAATTGCTTCCTCCTTTATCAAAATCTTAAAGGGCTTCCTGAAAGAGGGTGGAAATTTGAAACAGTCTGGGGGAAAAAACTGGACTGGCAGGTGCAGAGGCCAATACCCTTGCCAAAAGTCAGGCATAGTCATGACAGCCACACCAGCAGACCCCGCTTCTCTCAAGGCAACAAGGCCTGTCACCTCTCAGAGCAGAAGGGCCTGGCTGTCGTCTTTAGGACGGAGCCCCAGGTGCCTGGCCCGGGCTCATCGCGGGCCTGTTCCTCTCACCGTACCCCTGCTCTCCCCAGGGTCCCAGGCCCGGCAATGCTACAGCTTCCAACACATCTACTTCGGGCCCTTTGACCTCAGCAATGTGAACTTCAGCAATGTCTCCTGTCCTCAGGGATGCTCTGAGGCTGTCCTGTCCCTGAACACTGGTGAGGGGCAGGAAACACAGAATAAGAAAG
>SJYC01012082.1:0-10761 GCA_006408675.1 Madoqua kirkii | reverse complement strand
GGGTTGGAGAAGAGGCAGCGCCCCAGACTCCATCCCCTCGCCCCCAGGGTACCGCTCCGCAGTGACCTTGGTGCAGAAGGGCTGCTGGGGAGGCCCGCTTACGGGCCAGATGCTGTCGGATGACAAGTCGCTGCCGCCTGACTACTCGGTGGTGCGCCGCTGTGCCACCGACCTGTGCAACGCGAACCTCCAGAGCCACGACTCCCTCCCCAATCTGAGTCCGGGTATGAGAGGGGGCGGGGCTGGGCGTGGGGCGGGACGCCCCCCCCCGGGCGTGCGGGGGCGTGGCCTCCGCTGGGCTCCTCCTCCCGGCGCGCTGGCTTGCCAGCCTTCCAGTCGAGCAAGGTGGGCGCGCCCTGGCGCAGTGCGCACACCCCACGCCCGGACGGCGGACGGTGACCTGAGTGTGCCTCCATGCTCTCTTGGCAGCGCCCAACCCGCCAACGCTCAGCGGCACTGAATGCTACGCCTGCGTGGGGATCCACCCAGAGGACTGCACCCCGGAGAAGTCCCGGCGGGTCCAGTGTCACCAGGACCAGAGCGTCTGCTTCCAGGGCAATGGACGAATGACCCTTGGTGAGGGGCTGGGAGGGCCTGGGCAAGGGGTGTGGAGGCAACGCAGGACTGAGACACGGCCCTGGTCAAGAAGGAGGCATGGCCCTGGCCTGGGGGAGGAGGCGTGGTCCTGGCCTGGGGGAGGAGGCGTGGCCCTGATCTAAAGAAGGAGGCGTGGCTCTGGTCTAAGGAGGGGACTGGAGGAAGTCCGAGGACCCAGTCCTGGCCTTGGCCTCTGAGGTGGAGGTTCAGCTGTGGCTGCCTCCCTCTGTCCTGACCCCTCCTCACCACTCCCCTCCCAGGCAATTTCTCAGCCCCTGTGTACGTCCGAACCTGCCAACGGCCCTCCTGCACCATCAAGGGCACCACCAGCCCCTGGACAAACATCGACTTGCAGGGCTCCTGCTGTGAGGGGGACCTCTGCAACAGAGACTCCCTGACCCAGCCCTTCACCAGCGCCTCGGACACCGCCGTTCCCCGAGTGCCCCATGTCACGGGCCTGCTCCTCGTGGTCTCCCTGCTGGGTGGTACTCTGGGAGGACCCCTTGCGCTCTGCTCATAGTCAGAACCTCCAGCCTCTTCCTGAGTGGGATGCTGGGGGCAGGGCACACACATCCCCTTCTCATTGCTTCACTCCCTGGAATGTGGAAAATCAGAGTACACACCTGTCTCTCTCTCCCTCCCTCCCTACTGCTTCCCTACTGATGCCTAGCAGGCCTGGTCAGCAGGCCTGGAAGAAACTGGGCAAGGTCCTCAGCACCCCAGGGTGGGGAGCAATGACCACATCCCACATAAAGAGCAAACCTGATCCCATACTGAGCACCAACAGGCCCAGCCTGTTGTGCGTTTCCTGGTCTGAGGCTCTCCCAGAACCGAACCAGCTCCAGCAGGGAGCTACAATGATGTCTTTATTAGTACCATCATGGGAGACTTGAAAGGCAGTATAACCAGCATATCCTAGACATTAGGAGCCCAGACCCTGAAGCCAGGCTGCATGGGTTCAAATCCCACCTCTACCATTTAGCCTGTGGGTGACCTTGGGTGGTTACTTAACCTCGCTGAGACTATGTTTCCTCACCTATTGGGCAGAGGTGAAAATAAAACCTACGATAATGACAAGACCTACTTCACAGTGGCTGTGATCAGAATTTAACAAGATGAACATGGGGTACCAAGGACAAAACTGCCACCCATTGTCATGGTCCTCAGGTCACAGACGAGCAGATGTGATGCTTGCAAAGGCACTTGGTTGACCTCATGTATCTCATGAGTGGGGAGCGTGACTCCAAGCCTTGTTGAACCACTAGGCAACTCTGCCACACAAACACATGAATGTTGACTGACTTGATACAAAAACACTTGAGACCCCGCAGTCCCACTACTGGGCATATACCCTGAGGAAACCATAACTGAAAAAGATCTGTATCCCAGTGTTCACTGCAGCACTATTTACAGTAGCCAAGATGTGGAAGCAACCTAAATGTTCATTACAGATGAATGGATAAAGACGATATTGCACATCTTTATCACTCATTCATAAAAAGGAAAAAAATTGGGTCATTTGTGGTGATGTGGATTTGGGCTTCCCAGATGGCCAATGGAAAAGAACCAGCCTGCCAATTCAGGAGACTTAAGACACACAGGTTCGATCCCTGCATAGGGAAGATCCCCTGGAGGAGGCTTGGCAACCCACTCTGGTATTCTTGCCTGGAGAATCCCATGGATGGAGGAGTCTGGCAGGCCGTGACCCTTAGGATCTCAAAGAGTCAGACACAACTGAAGTGACTTAGCATGAATGAACCTAGAATCTGTCATTCAGAGTGAAGTAAATCAGAAAGAGGAAAAAAAAATCATATATAAACACATATATATGGAATGTACATATATATGGAATGTAGCAGAGAAGGCAATGGCACCTCACTCCAGTACTCTTGCCTGGAAAATCCCATGGACGGAGAAGCCTGGTAGGCTGCAGTCCGTGGGGCAGCTGAGGGTCGGACACGACTGAGTGACTTCACTTTCACTTTTCACTTTCATGCATTGGAGAAGGAAATGGCAACCTACTCCAGTGTTCTTGCCTGGAGAATCCCAGGGACAAGGGAGCCCGGTGGGCTGCCGTTTCTGGGGTTGCAAAGAGTCGGACACGACTAAAGCGACTTAGCAGCAGCAGCAGCAGCAGCAGCATGGAATGTAGAAAAATGGTACTGATGAACCTGTTTGCAGGGCAGGAATAGAAGCAAAGATGTATAGAATGGGTTTGTGGACACAGGGAAGGGGAGGGTGGGACGAACTGAGAGAGTGGCATTAAGTAGTGTCCATGTGTAAAACAGATAGCTACTGGGAAGTTTCTGTATAGTACAGGGAGTTCAGCTTGGTGCTCCGTGATGACTTAGAGGGTGGGACGGGAGGTGGGGTGGGAGGGAGGCTCCAGGGGGAAGGGATATATGTATACATGTGGCTGATACACTTTGTTAAGCAGCAGAAACCAACACAACATTGTAAAGCAACTCTACTACGATGGAAAAAAAAATCAAAATTTAAATTAAAAAGAAAAGAAAGAAAAACACTTGAAGCAAAGCAGAACCAGGCATAACTCTCTAACCTATGGGGATCAGGGAAGATATCCTGAAGGAAGTAAACCTTAGGCAAACTCTTAAAGGATAAAGCGTGTGAGCTCAGTCGTGTCTGACTCTGGGATCCCATGGACTGTAGCCTGCCAGGCTCCTCTGTCCATGGGATT
The DNA here is from genome assembly GCA_006408675.1 of Madoqua kirkii. Taxonomy (NCBI): domain Eukaryota; kingdom Metazoa; phylum Chordata; class Mammalia; order Artiodactyla; family Bovidae; genus Madoqua; species Madoqua kirkii. Next base: position 7,466 of record SJYC01012082.1, on the reverse strand, counting down.
TCCCAGGCAAGAATACTGGAATGGGTTTCCATTTCCTTCTCCAGGGCTTCTTCCTGACCCAGGGATCCAACCCGCGTCTCCTGCATTGCAGGTTTCTTTACCACTGAGCCACCTGGGAAGCCCAAAAGATAAAGAGGAACTGGCAAAGAGAAGTAAGAGGAAGGGTATTCTAGGTGGAGAAGACAGCCTGTACAAAGATCTGGAGGTAGCAAGGGATTCAGGGTGTGTGGGACATTTACACAAGCTTGTGAACTTCATAGAAATGGAACCCTCCAGCACATCTGTTTGCACACAGGTTTTACAAAGTCCTTTCACATCATTTCCCCACAAACTGAATCCTCCTAGTGACCCAGTGAGGAAGCAAAAAAAGGGAACCGCATGCCCACTTTGTAGAGAACTTGCCCAAGGCACAATGAGAGCAATTTTCAGAGTAAGTGATGTAGCAAGAGTGTATCCTCATATCTTCAGCTTCACCCCAACAGGCAGCCTTGTGGGGAGGAGAGCATCTCAGAAACACTCCTACACTCCTCTGAGGTCATGAGGAGAAGGGCTTTCAATGCCTATATATCCCAACTTAGGCACGGAAGCTGAATGTCGTTATCTATTCATTCATCTTCTTTACTGAGCACCTTCTGATTGCCACCTGATGGGAATAGTGACTCACTGGAAAAGACCCCAATGCTGGGAAAGATTGAGGGCAGGAGAAAGAGGTGGCAGAGGATGAGATGGTTGGATGGCATCACCCACTCAATGGACATGAGTTTGAGCAAACTCTGAGAGTGAAAGACAAGGAAGCCTGGTGTGTTGTAGTCCATGAGGTCGCAAAGAGTCGGATACGACTGAGCGACTGAACTGAACTGAACTGTGTGCCAGGGACCATTCTCGCTGCTGGACATAGAGCAGTGAGGACAACAGGCAAACATCCCTACCTTCAAGGTAATGACTTTTCTCATGGGGGGGTGCAGAATTGGAACTTTATTACAAATGTGGTTTAAACCTGGGCTGGTCAGTCTGATGTGGACTTGGCTAGGTTAGGCTACAGTACCAGTTAGTCATTCAAATGCTAATCTCAGTGCTGCCTGGGAGGTATTTTTTAGATGTGATTAAAGTCTGTGATCAGTTGACTTTAAATTCAGTAGATTACCCTAAGATCATCTGGCTGGGCCTGATTTAATCAGTTCAAAGGCATCAAAAGCAGAGGTAAGGCTTCCCTGCAAAAGAAATCTACTTAGGTGAGACTTCCCTGGGGGCTCAATGGTTGAGAATCCACCTGCCAATGCAGGGGACTTGGTTCAATCCCTGGTTCAGGAAGATCCCACATGTGGCGGAGCAACTAAGCCCATGCACTACAGTTTACTGAGCCCGTGCTCTGGAGCCCTCATCCCACAACTACTGAAGCTTCATGCTTAAAGCCCATGCTCTGCAACAGGAAAAAAAAAAAAAAAAAAACACTGCAATGAGAGGCCTGTGCGCCCAAACTAGAGAGTAACCTCGACTGGCTGCAACTAGAGAAAGCCCGTGCACAGCAACAAAGATTCAGCGTGACCAAAAATAATAAATAAGTAAATGAAAATGTTTAAAAATTTTAAAAGCACAGAGAAAGATTCTGGGGAGTGGTGGCATTCTCTCTATGTGTGTGGTGATTTCATGGGAGTCCACAAATGTAATTTTTTTCAATGAATTAATTTATTTTAATTGGACGAAAATTACAATGTTGTGATGGGTTTTGCCATACATCAACATGAACTGGCCACAGGTATACATGTGTCCCTGCATCCTGAACCCCCCACCCACCTCCTCCATGAATGTAATTTGTCCAGTATGCTTAGTCGCTCAGTTGTGCCTGGCTCTTTCCAACCCCATGGACTGTAGCCTGCCAGGCTTCTCTGTCTATGGGATTCTCCAGGCAAGAATACTGGAGTGGGTAGACATGCCCTCCTCCAGGGGATCTTCCCAACCCAGGGATCAAACCCAGGTCTCCAGCATTGCAGGCAGATTCTTTCTGTAAAGAATCTGAGTCACCAGGGAAGCCCAAGAATACTGGAATGGGTAGTCTATCCCTTCTCCAGGGGATCTTCCCAACCCAGGAATCAAACTGGGGTTGACTGCATTGCAGATGGATTCTTTGCCAGATGAGCTACCAGGGAAGCTATTTGTCCAATATATATATCTCTACATTGTATCCACTTTATGCATGTATGGTATACTGCATTAAAAAATACTAATGACAACAGTAAAATCAGACCTAGAGCCCAAGACTCCCACATTGTGGCTCTTTAATCTTTGGTGACAGAGGTCAGGATACCGGCTATCTCTGGAGCATCAGTTGGAAGAGGGGACAGGAGAACCTCTTGAGATAATGGAGTTGCTCTATGACTTGCTTGAGGTGACAGTCACACGTCTACACACAGGTGGAACTGCATCAATCTGGACACTTAAGATGTGTGATCTTTCCAATGCATAAGCCATACCTCCACAAAAGGAAGCAAAGTTAAAAGTATGACGTATAATTAAATGATCTCATGTCTGGGATTTGCATGAAAATAATATAGGAAGTGAGGAAATGGGTGGAGGCCCTGATGAAACGCAATTAACCATGAGTTGGTATTTGTCAGACAGGTACGTGGAGGCTTATTATACTCTTCTGTTCACTTCTGTTTGTTTGAAGTTTTCCATAATAATATGCATGTCTCTGTGTGTGTATATATGAACAGACAGATGGACAGAACAACCATTTGAGCCCACTGACCCAGGCACTCCTTCCCTTCAGAACTCAGATGCCTGCCTCCTCTCAATGCTCTACATGGTCCAATGTCTGGTTCCTGCTCACGATCGCCCTTCTCCTAAGAGTCCTTTGCCCTCCCCAGGTTAATGCAAATGAGAGCCTAGGTCAGCATCAAGGAGAGATCCACACACTGGGTATCAGAACCACAGACAGCAACTCAGCTAATAAGTGGGAGGGACAAAGGACAGGGCAATGAGGAAATGACATCCTTCCCACTTCCAGGACAGTGTGGGACAGGGTGAGAGGGCAGAGTCAAAGGAGAGCCAATCAGTACTACTGAATAAAGCAGTCCTTCAACCAATAGCCACTGAGCACCACTGTTCTAAACATTCAGGATGGCAAAATCCCTGTCCTGAACAACTGGAAAGAGAAGAAAACAGGATCATTTAATAATCCCAAGGGCCATGATAAAGACATAGTAATGAGATGTGATATAGAGTTATTTATGAGGCAGGAGAGAACCATTTCTGAGTTGTATTTTGTTTTCTGGTATTTTTGTGGCGGGGAGAGGAGCTGTGGAATCTTAGTTCCCTGACCATGCCACTTGCATTGGAGGCTTGGAGTCTTAATCACTGGACCACCTGGTAAGTCCCAAAGGGAAGTGGATCTTTTTTTTTAGGTTGCGCTGGACAGTATGCTGAACTTCCCCCACCAGGAATCAAACCCACAACCCTTGCAGTGGGAGCACAGAATCTTAACCACTGGACTACTAGGGAAGTCCAGGGGCCATTTCTAAAGAAGTGATCAAGGAAGAGACTATATTGAACAGAGAACTGGATGAAGTAAAGACATGATCCAAGAGGAGACTGAAGATAAAGCATTCAGGCAGAGAAAAGTAAGCACCAAGGTGTTGAGGCAGGAAACAGCATGGCATGTTTGAGGATCAGCAAGAAGGTCAATGCGGTGGAGCAAAGTAAGTGGAAGGGAAAGTGGCTATAGGGGTTTTTAGTAAGATAGACAAGATAGGAATAGGCATACAGAGAGAAAAAGATAAAGAGAGATGGGAAAATAGGAAAGACAAGCAGAGACTGAAAGAGTAAAAAAAAGACCCAGAGGCAAAAAGAAATTAAGGGCTTCCCTGGTGGTCCAGTGGTTAAGACTCTGCATTTCCAGTTCAGGGTGCACAGGGTGGATTCTTGGTAGGGGAACTAAGACCCCACATGTTGCACAGTGTTGCCAAAAAATAAAAGTGAAAGTGAAGTAGCTCAGTTGTATCCGACTCTTTGCAACCCCAGGGACTGTAGCCTACCAGGCTCCTCCCTCCCTGGGATTCTCCAGGCAAGAATACTGGAGTGGGTTGCCATTTCCTTCTCCAGGGGATCTTCCTGACCCAGGGATCAAGCCCAGGTCTCCTGCATTGCAGGCAGACACTTTAACCTCTGAGCCACCACGGAAGCCCTAAAGCCCACTCCTACTTCCCATACTGGGAGTCGAAAAATAATAAGTTTAAAAAAATAGAGAAATAAAATAACACTAGCTATAATTTATAAAGTGCAATTTCTATTATCTATTGTATTACTTATCCACATATACATATTTATGGGCTTCCCCTGTGGCTCAGGTTCGGTCCCTGGGTTGGGAAGATCCCCTGGAGAAGGGCATGGCAATCCACTCCAGTATTGCTGCCTGAAGAATCCCCATGAACAGAGGAGTCTGGCAGGCTACAGTCCATGCAGCTGCAAACAGTGAGCATCACATGACTGAGTGACTAAGCACAGCACACAGCATATTCATATATACATACTTTTATGATGAAAAACTTCAAACAGAAAAGTGAACAGAAAAGTAATATTTATTATTGTATAATGAACCACTTCAAAATTTGGTGTCTTCTTTTTGATAATTCATTGTACTTTTATTATTGTAATTTTATTCTATTTAAAAAACATTTATTTTTAATTGGAGGATAATTGTTTTAGTGTTGGTTTCTGCCATATATCAACAGGAATCAGCCGTAGGTATATGTATGTTCACTCCCTCTAGAAAGATGGTACTGATGAGCCTATCTGCGAATCTGCAGGGCGGCAATGAGGATACAGACATACTTGTGGACACCGCGGAGGAAAGGGGAGGGGGTGGAATGAATTGAGAGAGTAGCAAAATTTAGTGCAGTAAAGCAAAAGGTTACTTCTCATGATTCTGGGGGTTGACAAGGCAGTCCTGCTGATTCCTCTTGGATTTACTCATGCAGCTGCAACAGATGGGGCAGGGCTGGGGCTTGCGGCCAGGGTGCTTTGTTCCTCCTCTGCCTGGCCGCTTCATGCGACAAGCTTGGGCTTCCTTACAGCATGGAGTCTTAGAGTTCCAGCTTTTAGTTCTCTTAAGAACTGGCCTGGATCTGGCCCAGCATCATTTCTGCCGCATTTCTATGAGTCGAAGCAAGTCACAAGCCAGCCAGATGGAAGGGGAAAGGATGCAGTCTACCTGTTGGAGGGAGAAGCCACCTGCCAGCACAAAGGAGGAGGAATTACTGGAGCCAGCTTGGGAGACGAAGTGCCATAAAGGCTTAACATATGCCAGGCCCTGTGTGTGTGTGTGTGTGTGTGTGTGTGTGTGTGTGTGTGTGTATACTTAGTCGCTCAGTTATGTCTGACTCTTTGTGACCCCATGGACTATATAGCCTGCCAGGCCCCTCTGTCCATACATTTCCCAGGCACGAATACTGGAGTGGCTTGCCATTTCCTCCTCCAGGGGATCTTCCCAACCCAGGGATGGAACCTGCATCTGTGTTTTCCACTGGTAGGCAAGCTCTTTACCACTGAGCCTTGGGGAGCTGCACCTCATCCTCAAGCAACCTTGTGACACAGGGTATAATCATCCTAATTTCACAGGTCTCACAGCACACACAGCTAGGGACAGCAGAGCTCGACATGAACTTGGGTCTGTCTCTAAACCAGGCTGTATGTGTGTTACGTTATGTTCTACCCAAAAAAGTCAGTAATGGTGGCGTGTCAAGATTTAACCCAACTGACCCAAAGTCTCTAGACACTCAGATTGTGAGACTGATAGTTGTTAAGTCATGTCCGATTCTTTGCGACCTCTTTTGAGCTCTAGCCTGCCAGGCTCCTCTGTCCATGGGATTTCCCAGGCAAGAATGCTGGAGTGGGTTGCCACTTACTTCTCCAGCGGATCTTTCTGACCCAGGGATCGAACTCTGCTCTGCTGCACTGCAGGTGGATTCTTTACATATACATATATATGACTTAATAAAACAAATTGTTTTTAACTGGTAGGGAACACAGAAATACAAAGGATAGAATAAAAACAGAGAGGCATGCATTTGGAGACAAAGACCAGGAGACAGAAACTCAGAAGCAAGGCCAGTGAGTACAGAGAGAGAAGAGCAGATTCACAGAGACAAAGCCAAAGCAAGAGAGAGATTGACAGAACCACAGGGTCTTCCTCCTTAGCCAGGAAGCTCCATGGGGCAGGGATTTTGTCTGTGTTGTTATTACTGTACCCCAAATGCTTACAGCAGTATCTGACACTCAGTAGGTGTTCAATAGATGGATTGTTTAGTCGCTAAGTTGTGTCTGACTCTTTTGCGACCCCATGGACTCTAGTCCGCCAGGCTCCTCTGTCCATGGGATTTCCTAGGCAAAAGTGGAGTGAGTTGCCATTTCCTTCTCCAGGGGATCTTCCTGATCCAGGGATCGAACTCTCCTCTCCTGCATTGCAGGCAGGTTCTTTCCCTGGTGGCTTAGATCCCCTCCGTATTCTTGTCTGGAGAATTCCATGGATAGAAGAACCTGGCAGGCTACAGCTCAGTTGGACACGACTGAGCAACCAACACTTTTTTTTCCTTTACCGTCTGAGCTACCAGGGAAGCCCAACAGATGAACATTACACTGGAAATGAGTTTGGGTAAACTCCGGGAGTTGGTGATGGACAGGGAGGCCTGGCATGCTGCAGTCCATGGGGTTGCAGAGTCGGACACGACTGAGCGACTGAACTGAACTTAGACTGGAGAACATGCAGTTCCCACAAAGTACCACCAGGTGGCAGGATCCCCAGGCCCTGACGCCTCCTAATGCGTAAATCCAAAAGAAAGCGGTTGGAGGATTTGACGCCACAGGCCTCAGACTTTCAGGATGTCTTATCCCCGGGCTGAGCCCCGCCTTTCCCTGCACGAGCCCTGGGCGACGAGTGACCTTTCCGTCCGTGAAGACAACTTCTTCACCCGCTCCGCCACCCTGCCGAGTTAAACACTTCTTTGTCTTCGCCCCTTCCGGCTGGGCCCCAAGGATGTGGGTCCTTTCCAGGCCCGGAGATGGGGCTGGGATAAGGTGGGGCAGCTGGGAGGAGGCCAAGTGAAAGTCCTAAGGACTTGCAAATAAATTCTAGTTTTCCCAGACCAGCGCTGTGGGATTGAGGCCGCTCCGCCCTCAGACCCAGGGGTCCAGGCCCCAGGCCCTCCTCCCCAAGACCCAGGGGTCCAGGGGTCCAGGCCCCCAACCCCTCCTCCCCCAGACCCAGGGGTCCAGGCCCCAGCCCCTCCTCCCCCAGACCCAGGGGTCCAGGCCCCAGCCCCTCCTCCCCCAGACCCAGGGGTCCAGGCCCCAGCCTCTCCTCCCCCAGACCCAGGGGTCCAGGCCCCAGCCCCTGCTCCCCCAGATCCAGGGGCCCAGGGGTCCAGGCCCCCAACCCTTCCGCCCTCAGACCCAGGGGTCCAGGCCCCCAG